>CACRXP010001024.1:74454-130723 GCA_902702965.1 Spirometra erinaceieuropaei
CGTTGCAGTGGAGTCTGGTCTCGACTAATAAAAAGTTTATTTGCCCTGAGATATTGAGTTGATCGCTCCAAATGGGAGAAAATAAAATCCACTTCAATCGATGAAAAGAGTTTGACAAGAATGGGTGGATTCTTGCTCCTATTCTATCTGCATGTGGTAATAAAGCAAGCTTATTTGTATAACTAAGACCGAGGCCCTTAATGGTGAGGCATTCTGAGAGTGGGTTATTCTGAAAAAAATATGGGACCAGGAAGTTTGGTAGGACCAAAGTGCATGAAACTACAGTTGAATGATGAAAACTCCATCTGCCATGTTGAACCCCATCTGCTTAAGTGTAGTAAATCGGCATTAATTTTTTCAACACGAGCAGTTGCTGAGTCTTTGGGATATGAGGAAACACATTTGGGGTCATCGGTATAAATAAGCGTTTGCGAATTTCTGAGTTCAGTCGAAATACCATTGATATACAGAAGGAAGAGTGGCGGACCCAGAATCGTGCCTTGAAGTACGCCACTCGTGATCGTGTGAGGTGTCGAGTAGCTTTTACCGAGCATGACTTTCTGATATCGGTTAGACAGATAGGACCTGATGAAGTCGAGTAGAGGCGGCGGGATGCGGAGAGTTTCCAATTTTACTAGAAGACGTCTATGGCGCACCTTCTCAAAGGCTTTGCTAAGATCAAAGTAGATAATTACCACCGACTGCTGCTCATTACGAAGGGAAGTGATTAGATTAAGAAATGCCACGTGGCAAGTTTCGACCGATCGTTCAGGTAAAAATCCATGCTGACTGGAGCTCAGAAGCCAATTAAGTAGAAAGAAGTCAAGAATTTCATTGAAAATAATCCTTTCAAGAAGCGTTGCTAGAGATGGCGTTTTGTGCATGCCCCGATAGTTCTTAATATCGGACCGAGATCCTGACTTGAAGACAGGAATGATACTCGGCGTTTTCCATGTTTCAGGAAAGAACCCTTTTGAAATATAAACCGAGAATAAATGACTAAGCAATAAGGGAAGCTCGGATGCCTGTTTTATAATCGAATTCGGAATCCCATCCGTTCCTGGACAGTGCGAGTTTTTCAAATAACTTATGTGTTTCTTAATGAGATCTGAGAGGAAATCGATTGTACTCAGTGTCCTATCTAAAAGGGATCAAAAGATGGGGATCGGTTCGGACTTAGCATTAAGGTGTTTTGCAAATAAAACACTAAACAACCCCGCCTTACCAGTGTCACGATGAGGAAGACTTTGTTTTCATTTATCAGGGGTGGAAGTTCGTGACCAGGCTTAGAGTAGGACCTATTACGGAAGATGTTAACGACGGATTTGCCAGGGTTCGAATCACTGAGGGCAAGTGATTATCTTTTCCTGTCGCGCGCTTGGCGCATTCTTGAGGCCATCTCAAAAATCTCAGTGATTCTAAGATGAATGGATAAAGAACTAGTGGATATGTCACGCCGCTGCCGTCTCAGCTTTTCAGTGTATTGAGAAGAAAATGAGAAACAAGGGTATCTGAATGCTAACAGGTTTCGCGTTCCAACGGGTTGACATCGTCAAGCAACCAGTGGCAATGGGAACATACTGGTAATGGTCGACTACTTTACACCGTTACACCGACACAATGCAACCTCCGTAGGGACTGCACTTCTCCATGAATGGATTTGTCGCTTCGCTTGGCGGGATATGCACTATTATTCATGCTAACAGGCAGACACCTGCGATTACCCTTGGACTCGAATTTCCCCATACCAGGTACAGACAAAACGCCACTAGACAAACACCTACTTGAGTTACATGAATTGCTGCGACTCACTCATAACTTAGCACGTTCACATTAACGTATGGCATATGACCGGCCAAAAATTTCTTCTACCCACATTTTCACGGGCTACCCTCTCAACGCGCTGACCTAGTTCTACGATATCCAGCGACTCCCCCCCGTCAGTATACCAACAACATTTTCCTATCCTTGGGAATAACTGTTCATTGTTCCGATATCAAGCTCAAAACCGCCCACATAACCCGTGATCTACACACCCCAAGAGGACCCACCTTTACCGTACGTTACGACAACGTAAAACCGTACAGAGAACGGCTTCCACGGCTGCACCAGACAACTTACCCATATTACCACCACACCTGGTACATCGACCCACAAACGAAACAAAATCACCGTCCATCTGAACAGGAGGCAGTTGTTGCGACTGAACCGAATCATAATCGGTTTCTTTAAATAAAAGAGGTCAAAAAGATAGATAAGGAATTCAGGAGCTTACGGTGACGCGGTGTCTCGTTCCTTTTAGTGCAAATGCAGAACATATCCATTCTCTCCCCAGTGGTGGCCTCCAAATCCACTTTCCCCGAACTCCCGCTCTGAATCCGCGGGATCTGCGTGACATTTTGGATCTTCCCATATAACAATCATATTTCTATCTGCCACAATAAACCATTATGTTCGAACCCTTCTTTTAATTATTCGATTGTCGGATATTTGTGTGGGTTGACGAAAATTTAGAAAAATCACACTGCACGGAGACGAACCTTTTAGCACAGGTGCCAAACCGGAAGAATGCACATTTTCACAGAGCCCTGTGTATACGTGTGCTAAAGTTCTACGTCTTCTAGGCCATCTGCACAGTTAATTCGTTGCTTTTTCTTATAATTTAAGTAGCGCCTTGATGACGCCATTTTTCTTCCGGATTTCCGCAAATTAATGAAGTTCGTGCTTTGGAGTCAACTTCAATTTATTGAGGAAAGTGGTGAAAGCCATGGCATCGTGAAATGTTGGACCACATACAAAGCCATTTATCACGCTAAAAAAGCCAGATAGGAATAATAGAAATCATAACTAAAACTTCAACGGAAAAGGGTAATTCTTTCCCGTCCAGACCTATTGCGCGACACATCTGTCGAGTGTTTTCTTTCAAAATATCTGCTAGAAAGTATTAAATATTTTCGGCAGTACTAAACCCTTAGAAATTAGGCAAATAAATGGAGTTCATCCTCCAATCCTATCAGAGTCGTATATACCTGAAAAGTCTAAGAGACCACAACCAATTCCAAAAACCTTGTCGTGTCAGTGTTTAAATATATCGACCACCCATTGGAGGCGGCGGGCTTGACGTCGGAGTGTTTAGAGCTTTCGTGTTTCGACATGGCACTTGCTCTCCAGATTTCAAAACATTTGATCAGGAAAGGAGCGTTCTCGGGCCTTACCCAGCTTAATGCCTGCAGAACTTTGGTCTGCTCTTCAAATAACCTGGCTAAACTTGGAACCGGTATGTTTAATGGTCACTTCGTTACACTGTCCGATTACTGATGCAAGACGAACACGTAAGCTACTGGTTAAGATGGAAACTTGCCTAGGTCTATTTTACAGTAGGCATTTTTCGAAAAGCAGATGACTTGCAATTTTTTGCGCCTTTGCTGAGTTCTAGCGGCTAATGGCCGATATTGTTTGTTCTGTACAGTTTTCTGTTCTGTATGCTCTTTTATCGGAGCTCTAAGACTCCGTATCTTCTTATTACCTTTTTAATGTACGTCATCCGGGGTCTTAGCCATGTTTTCGTCAGTGAAGTTCAGGGATTTAATCTTTATATGTTACGCTTTCGTCTCCCCCGACCACTGTTATCGGTACCTGCATTTCCATAGCTCCACAGCCAAATTTGAATGGCATGATGCTTCCCTCGACCCACTGGACAATCGAGAGGGTTGTTGCTATCTCAATGCTCCCAATGTACCCGATCGCCCTCATTTACGAACCCCTGGGGATGGAGTACGTTGTTGCTGCGGCAGTTTCCCTTCATGCCTACTGGTGGGTCTCGTCCCTCTTCTTGTCCGCCGATTTCTTTATTGGCAAATCGTCATGTTTTCTAGTTTGTTTTGATGCCCGGCCCTCTGACAAATTGATTAGGCTACTGTATGCTATCATGCCGGGCAGGCCCCAAGGGTCATTACGACCTCCCTACACGAGTCGTTCGAAAGTCTGACTGGATGGCCTGTGGCCACCATATGACTGAAAGACGATTGATCTGGCCTAGCCACCCCTTTTTAGCATCTAGCGGTACTGAGAACGACGAAAGCACCTCTCATTTCCTTTTTCTCATGTACACCTCAGATGCTTTCACAAGACCCCCCACAATTTTAATCATCGTAGTTGGTGAGGAGGCATGAAATCGGTTGCCTACTTTGGACGGCCAGTGGCATACCTCTCGGCTTGCAGTTTTTAAGTTGTGGCGAGCTGCCTAGCATGCCCTTGTGAACTCCTCATCCCATTGGGCAGATAAGCGACTAGGACGAAAGTGAATTGCACGGAGGGTGTTTGCGGTATGGCGACAAAGGTGGCAACCTTGACGTTCATTGGGGATTTGATGTATGATGCTTGGCGTAATCTGTGTTTGCTGGTCAGCTCTCGCCATTTACTCATACAGCAAATTGCACTAAATCAACTATGACTTATACTAACTGCAGGTGAAATCGGCGTGCCAAGGTCCGCAATAACGTGATACATTAGCAGAGCGGTGCGACGGGGATGAGGGCCGTCCGATAACATCCTAAGAAGTAAACGATGAGGAACCGAGGTGTTAACAAAGCATTCGACCTCTGATTCATCCCTATTGCTGCAGATGATACGGTCAGTAATTAGAGCGGCCAAGGCCTTGTTGCCCAGTGTGCATTGATGGACCGAACGCTGCTACAGAAGGGGAGAAGTAGAAGCTAGGCCTGCCTACCCTCTGGCATTTTCCTCTCGCCTGTTCACTTAACCACAGATTATTCGGCTTTACCTATTTTCTTTTTATCTCACACCGACGGGTGATTGCCTAAGCCAGTTATTCGCCCGAATAGTGCGCATGTGTAGGGTACGAAAGGGCTTCTGTTGTTAACTCTCCATTTTGTATTTTCTTGTCGCGCAGTTACTGTTGCTTTATTTTTTAGGGGTTTCGGTGGTGTGATTCGTGACTATGTCATGGAGCGGAGGTACGGCCCCAAACTCCAGCCCATCCTCATGGTAATCTGGAAAGTCTTCTGCGCCGCTGGCTTCGCCGGCTTCTGCTATTTCAACTATTACGACATGGGCGTAATCAAAGGAGTCAAGAAACTGTGGCATTTTTGAGCTGTTACTGTGGCACCCAAGTTGCGACAGTATAATAACGTCCCAAAGAGTTTCCTGTGCGGTTGTAGTTTAATATTTTATGCCATACTTGCTGCTCGTTTGCGCCTACTAGTTATTTCTTCGTTTGTAATCTCAAAAGTTGTACCATTTAAAATCTACACGGTGTTACCACTTAACTTTTATTTTAAAATTGTCCAGCTGATTCGTTTTCGTCGCGGGCTTGAACGCAAATGACCATATTTCCGTTATCTGAAAAAGGATAAAGACTTGATTAAGCTGCATTCGAATTAGCCTAGATAAATTGCAGTTCTCGATTTCACATTATGACCTGTTTTTTATGCTCAAAAGTATCCAACAGGACATCCAAGATGTATCTCAAGGCCTCCGTAGTCGTTTGCGGCCTGTTTTCTTTGCATATGGGTGCGCTTTGGTGGCGTTATGCTCATTTTGCCTGAGAAATCGCTTCAAGATAGATGTCGGTTTCTATAGTCCGACTGACTTTAAGGATCCCTAGGTAGTTTTAGATGCAGCTTTCTAGTGCTTTGCCCTTCTAATTTGCTTTAACTACTTAGTAGGTTGTCTTTTGTCACTGGGAGGTGGTAGGTGGTTTGGTCTGTTCGGCGTCGGCCTGCATTGGCTCGTTCTTTTTCCGCTCCTGCTGTCATCCTATTCTTGTGTCTGACCGTTTGCTAGGCCGTTTGACCTTTGATATATTTTTGTTCGCTAGACCGCCACTTATCTCGTTTGCCTGTGCTGACTCACTACAACGATGTCCTTTAGCCACGTCAACCGAAGCGTGACAATCAAGCATGGGTTCTCAAGTCGATACCTTAGGGTCTTTTCGCATTTTGTAGAGGAATGCGTGGAAACGAGTTTGGACGTAGTGAGGAGTGCGCTTGTCAGTTGAAGAGCCCCATGACAGTACCAACGACCGAGTGCGTTTGTCGGCAGTTCTTGTCTTTGGAAGACATTTTGCATGCATCGTCTCACGCCTCAACAAACTGTTCTGAGGTGTTTCTCTGGACCCCGTCTTGCCAGCACGCCTATGAGGGACACTGGGTAAAATCCGCTGGCAGACCACAACTGTATGCAAGGGCTTGTTCAGGGCACTATGAAGTTTCCTGGTTTTTGCCAAGAAATTTGTGCAGGTCAGCGGGTTGATTAGCTGTTCGAATCGACCGAGATGATTGCAGGTTTTTGGTATTCTGCAGACTCATCTCTTTGATACGGGCACCTGGGTAGAAATTTTCGTCCCCTCCCATACCTCGGAAAAAGTTTCTGACCACAATTTATGCAGAGCAATACTAGTCAGAATCCTTTGACCCTGCCGTCAATGGACTGTATGGTTGGGTGTTGATACCCTGCCATTGTCTTGGAGGGTGAGGCATATGTTTGTCGGCCTCAGCTACGGCACACGATCGGATAGCAATATCGGAATGGTCTTCAGCGCAGTTTAGCACATAGCGATTAAACAACCTAGACGCCAAGCACCACGCGAAGTGCTGCTTCCATGCAGCAGACCGGTCTGGCAAAACTGTATTGGGGTAGAGCCCGTAGACACTGCCGCATAATAATTGCGAACCGCCATTAGGTTGGCTGTTTGTCCCTCCGTATTCCAGGCCGAGTGAAGCCTCGGGTGCCGAGCTAGAACTGATGAGACAAACTCAAGTCCTCTGGCACTCACGCCTCAGTCGCTGATCTTAATTCACCGTGTCCGCAGCAAGAGGTACGCTCAAACATCTGGTAGTTGGTCGGTTAACAATTACGCAAACTCGAAGGAACAGAATACTATACACTGGGGTGTGAGGACTTGAGCAGTAGCATAGTACTTAAACATGATCATGGGAATAGTGCAGCGCAGACGTCTCCTGCTTGGCAAGTCATGGGTCGCGCGGCGTCAAGGCACCGGTTAATGAGAACCGGCAATGTCAAGCCGTGTGTCGTAGTTCTGAGCGACCGGGCTGATGCTTCGCTTCGTGCCACACGAGGGATGGGCCATTAACCCCGCCGGTCCTTGAGCCACCCTCGCCTCCCTCCCCTATAACAGTTCAACTGCCGTTATCGACGATGTCAATAATGTACCTCAAAACAGGGTGGGCTTTGGGATGGCGACCTGCGCGTGAGTTAGTCTAACGATAGTCGACTTTCAGAGCGCCTACCGCACTCTTCCCTCACCCACCTGAACCTGGTGTCAAGACGAGTCAAGAAGGCCAGAGGCGGAGTTGACCACCGTGGCTGACAGTGCAGAACGGCCTGTTTGTGCCAGCTGCACGACCTGACCCCTGCATAACACGCAAGGCCTTAACACAAAGGGAGAGGGCTGGTCTGGTCTCACATGCGCTAGTGCCGTAGAAGTCACATGCAGAGGCCGATAAACGTGTCTCCACTTACGTGAGGGATGCCTATTCCGCACTTGTGGTGGGTGATAAAGAGTAGGGTATTGTGTAGTGTATGCGGTAAGGGCGTTTAGGTCGGTGATGGGTTACCTCAGAGTCTCATGGAGGCCCATGTGACCGAATAGGCCCATGCAGGAACTAAGTGTGCGTGGGTAGTGCGGACAGTTGGGGCTACGACGGCGGGTGTGTTGATGCCCCTGGCTCTGGTTAGCCAGTGTACGACGGATTCGCGAGTGACCGACCAGGCCGATGGGCGATGTGATCGCAACGGGAGCTGCCTCCTGTCGAGTCAGCATTGCTGTCAGTAATGGCTGTCGGCACGTCGGTGGTGGGAGTGGGAGGGGTGACACTCACTGACGTCGCGCGAGTTGCGGCAGGTATGATGGAGATGGTGGTTGACGACGGTAACCGGACATTAGGAGTGCGATCGTCGATGGTGATCCCCTGGGTAGGTGGAGTTGGTGCAGCTGTGTGGATGGAGGCGTTTGTGGAGGCAGCAGGTAAAGTTGGGTTGTCGCTTTAGGCTCGTAGATGTACAACAAGTCCGATACGCTCGAGGAATGTTTTTTGACAATGTGGACTTGGAATGGATTGGCGTTGCGGGTCAGAAGTACTTGATACCTAGGAGCCACCCTTTCGGCTTTGTTAGCAGTGGCCCGGTTAGCTTCGTAGATATCCACCGCTCTCTCCTAGGCCGTTAAATCCTTAAGAGTCCCCCCCCCCCCAGGTCTCGGGGTTTATTTGCAATTACCAAAGAGAGGTTTTCAAGGTGTCCTTGTAGCGTCGTCTTTGCCTATTTTGTCGGCGACCACACGTTGAGGCATCCCCATAGAAGTATCGTTTGGGTGACGACAGTTCGACCGTCGATTTCGACGATGTCCACCGTGTGCCCCACAGCTGCAGCAGCGGTGGGAGCAGGGACGCTGACTTGCGCAGGGGTTTATAGTGCCGGTAGACTTGCGCTGCATCTACCTACACTCTCTCCTCCTCCCCCGCCTGGACCCGGTGTCAAGACAGAGTCAAGAAGACCGGAGACGAGCGAGGCCGCAGGTGGATGGTTCGGACGGATCCTCACCTTGGCGTTCCACCACACCCCCTGGTCCACACAACAATAACCAGGATTTCAACCAACACCACAGAGATTTGGAGGCTGGCACGGCCGAAGCCGCACCTGGGCGTGCCGCCAACGCCTGGCTCGGATCCCACACTGTGGTGGGAATGGGGTGTAGGGGTGTCAGCGGTGGGTTCACGTGAAGGTCGTAGTGGTCGCTCACTTGCTTGCAGGTGAGACTACGCCTAGCGTCCACTTGCTGGCACTCAACTCTCACCTGTGGCTCCACGTAGCTGGGCTCTGCTCNTCCCTCACTCTCTACCTCCTAACACCATCACCCAATCAGACATCAACCCCCACTCACCTCATGCACTCAGCTGCCGCCTCCCACGCAAGTGGGAAGTGTGCATCTCGACCCGGTCCCCATGCGGCCTCGGCTGTACGGGTGACTTGTGTCCGAGACTATCCCGACACTTCAAGTGTCGTGGATAGGAAGGTTGCTGATTGAGGCCCGCTCTCGGCTCACGCAGTCCGTCACGTTGTGTGTGTGTGTTGTGTGGAGTGGCGGACTGGTGGGCTGAGGACGGGCTGCAACAGCACCTTCCACGGCCCTCTCACGCAAGTGAGAGACACGCCGTTCAACCCCCGTTGTGTGAAATCCTGGTGTTTGTGTGTGTATGGGGGGCCAGGTCGTGCTGTGGCGCGCGCAGTCATGGTCAGTCGACCATGTCAGCCACCGCGCCCATTCCCCACTCCAGTCTACTGACCGGCTCGGACAGTGGTTGGGGTGTGGGAATGGGAAGGGAGAGTGAGGTCGACGACTCAGCGCATTTTCCTCACTATAATCAATCTGACGCGCTTGAAGCTATCACGGTGCGCTAAAAGCCGTGGCTTGGAAGGTTGCCAACTGACGGGATACCTTGGACCTCCTCCTTAACGGGAGGCGGTCTGAGAGTCAGGCTGCAATGGCTCCAATCGTTTGGGTAGGTGCTCCGTAGCTATCATCGCCAGGCGGCCGCTCCAGCGCAATAGCACCAGCATGGCGTAAATGGTGGTGCGCTCGAGGACTTCTATGCCTGGAATTCTGTCTTGTTACTTCGACATCAGAGTATTCTTCGCAGACAGCGGGCCGTGGTGATGATGATGATGATGATGATGATGATGATGATGATGATGATGATGATGATGATCCAGTAGTTTCCGGTTGCAGAAGGTTTCTTTGTCGTGATAAAATTGCAGTAGATTCCAGTGAATTGCGTATGGCCAACCACATCTATGTGTCTGGACGCCGTGGCGCATTGTAAGCCGATGAGACTTGTGTCGGAATTACAGGTACCGGTTTGCTGGTTCTGTACGATTTAGTAGTAAGTGGCCTGCCAGACCTATGCGTGATGGTAAAATGCGATTTCCATGCTGAGAGGTTAGAACTGAGTCGACGGCGGTAGGGACAGTGATTGGTGTTTTGAAGGTCGATAGTGGTGCCTTCATTGCTGTCGCTAGTGGTGACGGCAGCGATTTTATGTTTCTGGATGGGGGGCGTTAGTCGTTTTAACATTGTACTGGGTTCGCAAAGATTCCGGTTGGTGCCTAGAATCTCCGTTAGCAGTGTGGACACAGTGGGGGAGAATTGAATACTGACGTCTTCGGTCCGTCGTAGTGTCCTTTGCTGTCATGCCGCTTAATTTCACTTTACGCGGTAGAAACTCGAACAGAAAGAACCACTTAATTGAAGTGGGTAAGGCACACGACCACAAACCTCTTGCAGACAGCGGAGTTCGAGGATGCACCGCAATGCAAATACTTGGTTGATGCATCCACACCTCATTCCGGGTTGGTTTGGATCGACTTCCGTCTTTGAACCACAAGCAGTCTGAAACCGTCTGAGGATGGTGACGAGGACGTTTGCTGGGATGTTCATGAGACTATTACTACCAGCTGTAGAGATCCTCGCTGTGATGTGCATTTGCGTGCCTACAAAGCGCTAAACGAGGACTGCCTCCAGGTGGTAATCTACCGGTATCAAACAGTCCAAGCAGTTCTTTCCGTTCCACTTTTCCGTCTCTATCCGACGTTCGGATGACCTACACAGATTTCGGCTGACCGGAATATATGTTGGTCAGCATGGCTCACTGAACCGAAACCCACGAGCACCAATTCTCTCGTCTGTCCCGTGGGTTTTACCTTTAACCCGGCTCATTAGATTCCCTGTCTTCGGTCATTCTGCATGATGACGTTACGACGGTTACTTCGATTTATTCCGGCCCATCATGGCAGAACAAGGACCGAAGTCCGTGTGAGTAGTGAAGAGAGGAATTTCCTGCGCACCAGATTTAGCATCCGTCATAACCATGTTCTCTTAACTACTGTCTTCAGATACGCGGCGAACTGTGTTCTGCAGCGCGCGCTGGCAAATCACCTCGGTTACACCGAATCGTAGTTTGTGAATCACGGCCCCGGACTTACACTGGGGACGCCGGCTTGCTGGCAGTTCCTTTGCGGGTGCGTGGAGTGCGGTGTCCAAGGTCGGTGCGAACTCTGTACTTAGACACGAGGACGACAACCTAAATTTCTTTGTTGGAGGTGCCGTCCCAGTCACAATAAACGCTGAGAGTTTTGACCTAAAGGACTGATTCTGTTACTCTGCATAGAAATCTCTGCCAAACGACCAAGGTAAGAACTAAATAGATCAGCGCATCCGGTCCGAACTCGAACTTCGACGTCTTGAAAACCTCCGGAGTCGATGTGACGTAAGCGTGGGCACCAAGCTGCAAGTATTCGAGGTCGCCACCAAGAAAATTCTTATGTACGGGTGAGACAGTCTACTTGATTAGAAGACCTCCACCTCCCGATAATATTCGATCGACAGTGCCTACATTTATTTCCTTGAACTGACCTCGAATCGCGTCTATAACCTGCGGCCAGGAATCCAGCATGTCAACTACGGCACCGTTTCTCGCAAACTAGAATGGTTTGCTCTTGTGTCGTGCCAAACGGAGGATGAGGTCCTTCAGAATGTCATCTTCCCAGAAACCTGCCGCGAATGTCGACGGCGTCCTGATGGTCAACCGGAGACATGGCCGGATGTGGTTAGGGCTGTCCTTTCGCGTGTCTCCAGCCCTGTGGTTTTCGTTCTGCCGGGTTGGTGTGTCAGCCGACCCTGAAGTCTACTCCCAGCGGACAGCACCGTGGAAGGGTCAGTAATGACGGTCATGACGAATGCTTTCCAACGTGAGCATTCTCGTCGAATTCTCCTAAGGTCGGCACTTATACTTCAATCATTCAGCTTCTATCCAAGCCACCTTTATTTTTCTGCTCCTTCGCTAGCACCAATACATAAGAATGCTCTGTCGCCGCTATTGGTTTGGTCAGATTCTGGTCAATGAGTCATCGCCCAACAGCATAATTGGAATAGTGCATATCTGACAGAAGCTTAGTACCACCAAATAAGGTTGCGAATAGTCTCCGTATATAATCATTAGAGGACTAACTACTGCTGTTGTTTAGTTCTACAACATCTCTATGCTGTTTACAAGCGGAAAAATGAAATATTCCGCACTTACCTGGTAGGACCATAATTTCGTTGAGACGTGTCCTTATTCGAAGAACGATCAAATCGTCCTCTGGGTCAAGGTCTCGGATAACGTGCTGTGTGATGGCCCTCAGCTCCTCAGTGTGACGAGTATACTGCAGCGATGTGGAGTTGTCCATATTTGAACGTACAGGGTTACCCTCCGAATTTATTAAGACCAGCCCCTGGACATTCTTGTGATTCTGTATTCTCTCGATTCTCAGCAACATATCGGCGTTGGCGTCTGGGGTCCCGCTGTTGGTGGTCATTTTCTAAGAGGCTACTTGTTCCGGAGTAGGTGGCATGCGTGGCTCACCCCCTCCAGATATATCGATTAACTTATTTGAAATGATAAAAGCCGATTCGCTCTCGGACGACAGGCGTTCGATGCCGTGGGACGTAGCCGGCGGCGTATCAGTACCAGAATGTAGTCAAAGTTCTCTGATCCAAGGATATTGTCTACAGTGTATCTCATTGATTTGCGTCGACTATCAGCTTTCGATGCCGAAACACCATCCTCCCTTTTTCACAATACTGACCATCATAGTTTTTACAAATCTTGCTCGCGTGCAAGTTACGTTTACTCTGCAGTTCCCGCTTAATTTCCACAACGTTGGCATCATTATGTCCATTGCGCGGATCAAATTCAAAAATAGGATGCGTTTGTCATATCCATGTGACGTGTGATAGCACCTTACGTCACCAGTCTTATCGGTTTGCCAGATTTCTCGGGTCCGCGTTATGGTTGCGGGTCTTTTGAAACAAGACCTAGACAGGGGGGGGGAAAGAATTCGACGCACGAGATATACATCCCGGCACCATCCCCCAGGAATTGGACTTTCGGTTCGCGAAGTACCTTAAGTCATCAGCACCGCACAGGTTTGGATGACAGATTGGACATGCGGTTCTGGCATCAGTGTCGATGCAGTTGTCTGCAGCTTCCTCCTTTTCCTGCCTACTTCATTACCGTCTCTGCACCCGATTATATAGGACAAAACGGGATGTTATTCGTTAGACAAACGATATTTTGGATGTTTCACAAGACTGTAAAGTTCAGCTTTTGATCTCTTGACTATTATTGTCCCATGTGGGTGAGGCAGAACGGACCTGTCAAATAAATCTTTTACGATAAGTAAGAGCCCTCCAGACCCCAAAATGCTCTTATTTCGGTCGACATACTTCTTCAACTCCATCCCCTAATAGATTTTCTAAAATATAAACATTGAAGAGTTTTTCCTGCCCTGAGTAAATTATGTGTGGTCGTTGGAGGGAATGCGCTTTGATGAACCAAATCCTATTCGAACTGATGTTTCGCGAACTTTCTCGTTTCCATCATAAAAGTAGCGCACTTGTTGCTCTTTCTGGTCTTGATTTATTCAGCCCTGCTCTTTGCCTCCTATTATGGCTGTACTCGATGCACGAACTTTGACCTGCCCGTTTGCTGCTGACTAGCTTTGACCTTCCTGAGGCTGACCACTGGCGGGCACGCGTGGCCTTTGTCCCCCTTAGGGTCGGCGTAGTTGTGGCCAAGTCAGAGTGCCTGTCGGTGAACCGATCAGTCGTTGCTGTTCGTGTAGGTTGTTTTCAGCCTCGCGGGCTCACCGGTGAGGCAGTGTTCGATGTTGGGCACGTGACCTCCGGCCGTCATCCCCCCTCTTCCGTGAGCGTCGGTTCTCGGTTCCGCGTGGTCGCCTGTCCTATTGGTCCTGTCCGAACTGGTTCGAGCCCTGTACGTAACGGCTGGTAGGGGGGATGCAGGTCTGTAGCCTGCTTGATAGTTCCAGCCGAGGACCAACTTTCGAGCACCAATCTGGTGGTCTTCTCACTGGCACAGTCAATCAGCCTCGCTGTCTCAAAACCCTAAACTGTTGTTCATCTGCAGTATTTGGCCATAGACCAAGGAAAGCTTGTCCTTCCGGTCGATTGCAAGTTGGTGTTCGTGCAGTCTTGTGTCAAGGCGTTTACCCATGTCGCCAACATACCTCGCATCGCAATTTTGGCATGACATGCTGTAGACCACTGTGATAATTCTATTACTGGTAGCGGGTCTTTCGGCCTCATGATTTGCTGTCTGCTTGCTGATTCCTGTTAATGAGCCATGCCAATCCCGAAAGGTTTAATGATTCCCGCAGCCGCCCCTGAAACTTGCTTCGAATAGGTGTTTGAGAGCCAGAACTTCGGCTTTTCTCGGCTCGATCGTTCAAAATGAGATTTCTTATGGTACCTGCATATGAAGGACTTCGGATAACCTTTGACGTCAAATAGGGCGTGTAACCAATTCATCTCCTCTCTCCCGCTGCCATAACCACAGAGTGTTTGAAGGCTTTGGAAGAGGGTTCTGACACAACTTCGTTTGTGACTAACGGAGTGGTTGCTTTGGAAGTGGAGGATGCGCCTAGCGTTGGTTGTCCTACGATTAACCGATGTTTTTATCCTCCTTTCTGCCACCTCTGTAACTTGTGCGTCAATACGGACAAAACGGCGGTCATCCGTCGACCGTCACCAAATGCTGAATACAACGTCCCTTTACCCACGTCAAAGACACTGACCTGAAGACCGTGGACAACTTCACCTACTTAGGCAGTGCAGTGTCGCGCTGCTTCCGAATCAGCAACAAAGTGATGCACTGTATCCCCGAATCCAACCAAATCTTCGGCCGACTGCAGAACTCCGTGTGAAGTCGCCACGGCCTTCACCTAAGCACGAGGCTGTAGATGTACAAAGTTGTCATTTTGACGATGCTGTTGTATGAAGCGGAAGCCTAGACAGTTCACGAAAAGCAAGCGCGGAAGCTCAATCATTTCCACCTTAGTTGTCTCCGATAGATATTCAAGCTGCTACGGCAGTATAGGATTCTGTACATGGAAGTTCTCGAACGAAAAGGAATTCTCAGCAGCCGAAACAACTGTGACTACGTTGGGGTGGCCATCTCGTGAGGAGGGAAAATACATGTTTACCAAAACGATTCTTCTATGGTGACATCGCCAAGGGTGGCCGGCGGCAAGCAGGTCAAATCCACCACTACAATGATACCAGGAAAAACTCCTTGAAGCGTCTATCTATCAACCCCAAAACTTAGGAGGATGTCGCACAAAACCGGCCAGCCTGGAGAATTTCAGTGGAAACTGGAGCGGTGATCTACGAAGAAAACAGTATCGCCACCGCCAAAGCCAAAAGGGAGGTTCGCGAGTCACAAGTGTCTCGACTCCTCAATAGCAACAGCCAGTCACTTCCGACATGTTTGTGATGACACGCATATTCGGCCTCGTAGGACACCTTCGGAAGCAATGCATAAACAAGCCGGTAACGTCAAGCCTTCCTCCCACGAACACCCCTACTGTCGCCCCTGCCGCAAGCCTGGCGATGACGGTCACCCCATCACCGGTGATCACGCTGTTGATGCCCTGTCGCCATCGATCTCCGGCACTATTCGCCCGGCTCCAACCTCTGCGTTGATCACAGTGACCAGCTCCAACAACATCACGATCTCTCGCACTCCTCCCATCGACCGGACGAAGCCCGGCGTCCTATCACCTTCCACCATCACCACCAACACCCCCACCTCCAGCGATGTGGACTCAGCCCCAACCTGTCCTCATTGCGACCGCGCATTCACTTCACGCTTCGGCCTGATCGGTCACTTGCGAATCCATCGCCCGGAGACTGGAGAACCAGTGTCTGGAGCACCAACATGCACCAGAGGCACTCTCCTCAACTTCCTGCCTTTCCATCGCACATTAAGCCATCTCATTGGCCTGCTAGGTCACATCTGCATTCATGAGAACCTGCGGTAAATCACCTCAGACATGATAACTTCACCACATATCCCCCCTCAACACATGCATCACGCATATACCCCTCCAAAATCCAACATCTCGCGTAAGTGGGAAGTCTGCCCTCCGGCTTCTTTCTCCGTGTGGCTCCTATGCCTAGCGTGAGAACGGAGCGTTATATTCCCCTTGTGTGTGGAATCCTGGTGGTTGTATTTGGGGGCAAGGTGGTGTATGTGGCAGGCACGGACAAGGTTACTAGATATACCAGTCACCGCGCGCATTCCCCGCACCAGACGAATGACCGGCTTGGACAGTGGTTGGGACCTGGGAATGGGAAGGGAGAGTGAGGTCAACGACTCAGCGCATTTTCCTCTCCATAAATAATCTGACGCGCTTTAAGCTATCACGAGGCACTAAATGCCGTGGCTTGGAAGGTTATCAACTGACGGGATCACTTGAACCTCGCAGTCTACCCAGTGTTATGTGTTTATGTAGAGCGGCCGACTGGTAATCTGAGAGTCAGGCTGCAATGGCTGCTTCTCAACGTGGCCTTTATGGCCCTCACACTGCGTGGGATCCGAGCCGGGTGTGGTGACACACTTAGGGGCGGCTCCGGCCGCGCCATCCACCTGCGCCCTCTCCCACCTCCGGTCTTTTTGACTGTCTTTACAATGAGCCCAGACAGGGGAGGAGAGAGTGCGGTAGATGCAGCGAAAGTCCACTACCACTATAAAGGAAATCATGCGCAAGTCACCGTCCCTGATCTAACCATGCTGTGGAGACATGGTGAACAACGTCGGTTACGACGGTCGAACATCAAGGAAGGGCAACTGATTGTTGACTTGTTCCTCCTTAGTTAACTGGGTTTGGGGAAAATCGAATTCAGCATTGCCTTGAAAGCCTGTACACCGCTTCTTTTGATTATGACAAACGTGTCGCCAACGCATCTGTTCCAGAACTTTGGGGGATATGGGCTGAAGACCAGTTGCTAGAGCCTCTGCAAAACTGCCCCGCCAATTAGTCCAGACAAAGGCGAGCCTATCGGTGTTTCCTTCGTTTGCTCGTATATCTGGCTGTTGAATGCGAAGAAGGTCTTAAGACACAGTTCTGGGAGCTCGATAATATGCACTCGTTTGAGCTGTTGGTCGGTCTCATCATGTTTTTTCGGAGAAGGTCGTTAATAATGTTGATTGCCAGGGCAGGTGGGATAGAGGTGGATAATGAGATCACGTCAAATGACATAATTGCCTCGTTTGCCCCCCCCCCCCCCTATTTCGAGATGTTGGATTCACGTAAAAAACTCTTCAACTGACCTCACCGACCACTCCAAATCCCGGGTAAGGAAATAAAGTTGCTGGTACAGCCACTTTGACAGCCGAAAGGCCGGGTTGCCACGTAAGGAGACGATGTGGCGTTGGTGTACTCCTGGTCTGTGAACGTTTGGCAGGCCGTAGAAGCGTGCCACCGCGGCATCAGTGGCCATTGTGGCCAGCGCCTCCCTTCTCGTGAGAGCTCCCGGCTTCATCAGCTTGCCCGTTGTCTTGTTCGTGCTTTTTGAACTTGTTGACAGTTGGTGACACATAAGCTTGCTTGTCCATTAAGAGGTTGCCCCAAGGCACAACGGGACTATTGATTTCCGCAAAACGATCGGTGGGCGCTCCTCTACCATATTTATATACATGCATATATATGACAGATGGGCGCTCACCGATCAAGTTACGGAATGTGCTCGCTCCGTTGTGCCTTGGGGCTCATACTGGAACACTCGCAGGCAGTTGCACAGCGACTAGTAGTAGATGTAAATGAGGTGATACCGATACTGTCTTTGTCTGTATCATCTCATGCTTATATGACAGATGGCTGTGTCGTACTCCCGATATAGGTGCTTGCTAAAGGCCCAGGCACGTGTTTCATCGGTGTTTCTACTGCTGCTGCATGACGTAGTTGTGAGGTTTCGGCTCCTCGGCGGGTCCTTCAGCGTTCTCTATATGGTTTCTGGTATGTGAACACCAAAATCTGCATGGAGGATGCTGGGGACTTACTGAGGAGCCGAACATCTGGCAGCTGCTTTATGCAACAGGAGAAAAATCGGAGAAACACGTGTTCGAACTTTTGGCCTAATACCTTTTTCGGCAATGCGAAATAACCACCTGTCATATAAGATTTTATTGCTAGTAGTGCTACCTGTTCTTAGAAGGGACATTACACGGTTGTCCCACGCTAACTGATTATCTTCGACTCGAATGGTCATTGACATTTTGAGTCTGACCCTAAAAATTCATGTCAGAGGCACTTAATTCCATATCCTGAATTTAATAATTTCTGAAATTTATATATGTATACATTCCGAATGATAGAGGACACGCGCGGACCAGGTAAATGAATAGAAGAAGAGGGGAAGGCGTTCGCTGGGGCCAATTGTTTATTTAACCGACGTTTCGAACTCTCACGCGAGCCCAGCGTCAAGGGATGAAAAAACTGTACAACTCATCGCATATTTAGCTCACCTCTGTCGGGGATGACCTCTAGCTGAGCTGCCGATTTGTTCACACAGTGCTTTATAAGCGATTGGCAGATCGATATGTCGATTGATCGCGTCCTCAGTTGAGTGCCACGCTTCCTGCAGCAGGCGCGCAACTCGGTCGTCTGACTGTCCCAATATTCTCACGCACTGAAAGTCGAAGCCGTGTCCTGGCGTGGAGGCGTGGGCGGCTACCAAGGCGAGTTTATCCTTCCGTCTCACAGCGAACTCGTGTTCGTGCAGTCTCATGCGAACCTGTTTGCCAATTTCAACAATATAATTGGCTTGACCACAACTGCAGTCTATCCGGTAAATGACCCCCGATTCCTGATTGATGGGAATGGGGTCCTCCGGGTGCATGAAATGCCGGCGAATTGTTGCTTCAGGTCTGTGAACGACGCCAATCCCAAATTCGCTCATAAATCTAGCAAATTCCTCTGAAACATCAGCTCTGTACGGTACTGCGCGCCAGTATTTCAGTTTTGGTTGTTCCTTTGGTTTTCTAAATATGCGGTTTGCTAAGTATACGGTGAGTTGTACAGTTTTCTCATTCCTTGACGATGGGCTCGCGTGAGAGTTCGAGACGTCGGATAAATAAACATTTGGCCCCAGCGATCGCCTTCTTGTCTACTTCCATATGTATATATGTGTGTACAGAGTAACATTACCGAGGAAGGCAGGGGAGACTGGGATGGCCACTCCCGGCCTGTTAACCGTCATCAGCCAGCCATATCCCATTCTGAGGTACTTGGTACTCCACCTCCGAGGTTCGAACTCGCGACCTGTTGGTTAGTAGTCCAACTCCCTAACTGTTGGGCCATGGAATCGTTGTCCGGTCAATTACGATCGGATATATTAACAATCTGTGGGCGCCCGTCTATCATTGTCAATACACCGGATCGTAATCTACAGAACAAAGAGCCTGTGGCTCAATGGCTAGAGCGTTGGATTTCTAAGCAACAGGTCGTTGTGCGGCTGCTGACGGGACTCGAGATCGACTCCCAGGACAGAATGAAGGATGATTGTGCCACGTAGCGCAATCTGCGGGCGCCCCTATGTAAGCAGAATAACATTACCATTATATGTACACCAAGCTAATAAGTCCGGAAATTTTTATGTGTAGAGCTTCGAGCTAAGTGCCTAGGATATGACTTTTGGGTTATTAGCGAAATTCAGGTGGAAACTGCGCAGTCACTCCAGAGCGTTGATTGTATTAAAGACTTCCCCTGGTTGTCGTGGGTTCGAATCTCATTGGGGCCGACGAGTTTTTCACGAGTGGGTCAAATGAATTATTTCAAAGTATTTGATTGTTTTCGAATTAAAGGTCCACTGAAATTTCGGGTCTGACCCAAGTAATTAATTGGGTATATACAATAATAAAAAGGCGCTCGACGATCGTGTTACGGAACTCACTCGTTGGGTTGTGCCTTGGTGCTCTTACTCGAGAAGACTGCCCCTATCTCGAGAGGGTGCAGCAATGATGTGAACCCGAACCTGCTTACACTGAATCCACGTAATGCCCCCTTCTCCTATCTGCCATATAAAAAAGAAAGTCGAGGCCGATAATATTACAAAGGCCGGCGAGGCCGAGTCCCCATCCGAGCGGACGCACACCTGCTGGTTCCTGCTCCACACGGCCCAGACCTCAGGGAAGGGAGGTCTTTGATGCCACAATAAGAAGTTGGGATCCATTTCAGTCTGACCCCTTCTTTTGAGGAGAACTGGGGGATTCCATGAGCCTTCAAGTTTTCCGGAAATATAGATGTACGATCGTTTTAAGGTGCGTTGGTTCGCTCATAGTGCGGAAACCAAACGTTAGCTTTGGGTTGGATCAATCCCTTTTTCTGGCCCCTATCTGCCGATGTCCTGTCCGAGTCAGTTTGAGTAGAGGTGATATTTGTCGAATCGGCAAACGCAGACTTTGATCTTGAACCGAAGTGCCTCATCGGCAAGCAACATCCAAAGTCATAAATTCTGTCAAATCGTTATGTTTTGAGCTCATCAGATTGATCATAGTAAAGCAGGCAATGAAATTACGATTGAAAGTATACCTCATTATCTGCCTAATCCTCTCTTCCCTCTTCCACGCATCAGCGTCCTGTTCGATCACGCCAACAGACCAGCGCTGTAGCTGGCATGACGTAAGCCTTTCTCTACCAAGTGATGCACTCATGTACAGCAATAGGTAGGCCACACCACAGGCCGAATGAAGCATACAATAAACCAACTTGACCGCCATTTTGGTTCAAAGCAACAGCGGGGCGTTTTCGTTATTTGGACGTATTCTTTGACCCACAAACGCTACCCTCATTGGCCAGTTGCACCATGCGTTCTTGTAGCTTAACTAAAATTGAATCGAAAATCGAAAAATGTGACGAAATGCATTTTGCCTGTCGCCTGAAAATTCCAAACGCAGCCACTATCATGACACCCATTCAATCAGCCTCTAATAACAGCACTTCGCGCCGGCTCCGTTGTAACCACCCAGCGCATAGGAGCGTGTCCTCGGCTTCATGCGGGCTGCGAGTTTCGCTGTGCGCCAGATATTCTATGCCACACCCATGTTTTAACGCCCATTTGTTCAAAAGGCACGAGTGTTTAAATCCTTTGTGACGATTGTACGCTGCCGCGGTTTCTCACAACGGGGTACTGGATTTCTTTACTTTCTATGACGTTTGCAAATTTGGTTTTCATTGCTGTCAATATTAGCAACGTCAGTTTTTCGGATAGCAATGATTACGGTAGTATTCGGTATCGTGATAGTAGCAATAATAAAAGTGTTTATTCAGTCTGCGCAAGCCCTAGTACTTCACCCGATCTCTGCTTGAGTGCTCGGGAATAACCTCAGGGTGCATATGTCTGACGCCCATTGCTGAACTGTTCTAAATGCTGACCTGTCTGAATCTGGAACACATAAACTAGCCCCACTTAATCACAGCTAATCAAGAAGATTCATGTCCACTGTGCGGTACAATCGTAGTGCCAAAATTTGGTACATCTCCGCGTCCTTCGCAAACACTCGTAAATGTAAGTACCACTTTGGTATCTCTCAACTTCGATGAAAAAGCTGCGTCACAAGTATGATTGCGCAGTGACTACTCAATCGAATTAAAATAACTTAAGTCAGCTCAGGGTAGAAGTAAAGGCCAAATTAGACAGACGATGATCATAAAGCAGCGTACCATCTGTCTCCTATCTTATCTCGGCGTAACTAGACTGGCCAAATTATATGACCAGAGAAAATGAGACACTTCTCAGTTAGAAAATGGATCTACCGCAGGTCCATTAATTTACTGCCAACTTCAAAGGAAGTAAGGGGTAGCTACCTCAAATATCGTTTCACTAAAGCACGGCGATGGGTTATTCGTCGAGTACTCCGTCATAAGAGCAGTCGGAAAGACCAATATCTCACCCCAGCGGCTTCGGTCCTTCATTTTCCGCCTTATATGAACAATTTTTCACCGAATAATGCGAGTCCCAGACTGAATGAGCATTTAGATAACTTCATCCGATCATACCTCCATTGAAGGGATATAAAGGCAACGAAGTCGTCAGTCTCAAAAGCTGCTTGTTATGTCCAAATGTAGACCGAGTAGCACGCTCGAACCTACCTTTATAACCCCTAAGTCCAAAATCTTGCCCCGACATGCGGAGTCACAGTGGGTACCTTAGTTTAGCGGTCGTCGTAAGCACAAATGCAAAAGTAACGGAACAACCGGTCGATCGAATAGCTTATTGTATTTATGGGAATCAGAAAAGTATGTACCCAGATTTAGATTAGGAAATGCCTCTCGGATAAGCGCCACAATGTACTTTTGGAGCTGGCTTTTCGAATTCTCCCCCACACTCATATGGTTTGTCCGCTGCAGCCTCAGAGGCCGTGGCACTGAGAAGGGCAAAGTTGACGCCCTGTAAATAGTTGACTTGCGTAAGTCACCGTCTTTGCCTTGTTAACAAACTGGTATCGATTTTCCCCCGATAAAACTTTAATCCTATTATCTATGTTTTACTTGAAGAATCGCAAAATGGAACATTAAATCAGCAGGCACATTCTGTCATCGTTAACCTCACCTGAAATAACTAGCATTCACATGGGATGAGCTAAAGGATCCGGTCTGGTATGTACGGTGTTAGGTCAGTTAAAATCCTCTTCTGTGGATGCAAAAATCGTCCCATGAGTTCTGAAGATATTAACTGCCTGAACCTGCTCTGTCGACCGTGCTTGAGGTCTTTGCGCCAAATTTGTTTGAGATTTAGACATCTGGCAGGAAGTAGACAGCCACGATGGATTAGTGAAGCCTACTCATTGTCTGATTATGCACCGGGGCCGGGAACAGTGCACACTTCTCCGCACCGTTCTGCATTGAACGGCCCAGTTCGTACTGTAGTCGACAGCGCCGCTAAACTCGGTTGTGGAGCCTAATGGTCCCCCGGAACAGTGCATTATAGACCTACTGTAAAAGGTTTCTTTGGAGTTTTGGACACAGATTGGTCGTTGGCAGACACTTTGGCTTTTGTTTATGGTTGCCTCATCTGGAACTACGGTTTCCTGAATTTGGCCGCAGGACCGCGATGGCAAATGTCTTTATTTACTGTCACTATCAAACTTTGTGCCGGACGTCAGCCCTTCACACGCTGCTGACGCTGCCGTCGCCAGTTTGCGAGCTGTCATGTGGTAAACGTGTTCGCGAGTCCGGTAAACGAATCCTTAGGATAAATAATAGAAGTTTTTACGGTCCTCGGAGAAAACGTGTTTCTTTGAGGAAATACTCAATCTTAGACGTAAACGAGTCATTCCTTCGGGAGTTAGATTGGTGAATTTATTGGTAAGCTCAATGTGCCGAGGTTAATTCTTTAGGATAAGAAGTCAAGCGAACTATGAAAGGGGACAACGCCACTACTAAATGACGCATCTCCATATTTGATCAGAAACTAGTTCTGTCTGCTTTTGCTTTAAAAGGGAGACTTCACTCCCCACTCCATCTCAAGTGGAAACACATTTTCTCCAAAACAGTAGGAGCGAGGAGGGAATTCTTGTCTTGCTAAAGCAGCCCACACGCACTGATGGTCTCACAGACTTCTTAAACTTGCCTAAGCAACCTTCCTAAAAGACCTACCAATCATTTTTTTTCTACAAATGGTGCTGATCCCTGCCTACTTTTTAAATTTTTAGACAATTAAGTTAGCAACTGGAAACCCCTGAAGATTTTTGAAAAACCATCTCTATTCTCTCGTTCTTTAATGCACATGGTGCGTACTTGTGGTTGACCAGAAGTATTATTAGGGGGTTAGTGCAGCACACCCACGTTCGTAGCAAGTTCATGCAAGTAATTCACTAAGAATTTCCACCAAGCGCATTTGCGGACCAGGTGGATACTTCTATCCCGTCTCGCCCGACACCCAGCCCTCGTTTGTAGTTCTAAGAGGCCGTCTTCGGCACAACGGCCGCACTCCGATAACCGTCCTTCATTGACGGGCAAAACCAGGTGAGGGTGTCCAGCGTGCGTGTGTATTCATGCCCGGTGATCCTCGAATTGATCCCCATCCTACCTCTCCATCTCCAACCAAAAAGCCCTACAGACAAATTAAAATGCGATCCCGCAGACGGAACAGGCTACTCCAGGTCGCCTTTCCACTAACCAAAATTCGTGGGCCCTTAGTGAAATTTGACAGCCCTCTGCGCTGACTCAGCAGCCCTATTTGAGTGTAACACTGCTTGTCCCTTGTGGCTAGAAAAGATGCGCTAAAAGTGCTGATAAGACACGCCGTCGGCAAGCTGATGATGACTTTCAGATGCAAAAAATGCGGTCGAAACGACCTACAAGAGAGTCACGCTATCCCTATCCCCGGGCCTTCCCATAGGCTGGCAGAGTGTCAGTGCTCACCCCCACAGCCTGGAATGTTCGTCCCCTCTTAGACAATCCAATGACAAACCGATCGCGGCAAAATTCGTGCTGCATAGTGCACAGCATGCTTCTCTGCTCAAGATAGCCTTTTGCCCGACTTTTTCTTGCACGATATGCGGAGTAGACCGGTCAGACGGCAATTCTAAAACTCTAGTTGACACCGCTGCGCATTGCTCGGGTAAATACAGTCCCCCAGTCGAAATATTTTGGGAGTAGAGGGGAATATGAACTAAGTGACCTGTTATTGGTCAACAGAATGAGGAGCCAAGCAGTTAATTATTGGGCGTACGCGGGCAGTAGTGGAGATACATCCCGATTGCGTACGAAAATCAAGATAAACCTATTAGTGAGGATAAATAGACGAGAAAACTAGCAGTTCTCAGACGTCGATACCTGTGGCCCTCAGTCTTCGATAAGTCTATACTTATAATAACAGTGCCTTGGCAACGGTAGGGTGAAGGGCCCCATATGATTGTCGGCAGACTGTAGATCGTGTCATATGGAAATGGCGGTATTGGAGGTTTTACGGGGTGGGGCAGCATACCAGATAATGAGCTGACGAACTGCAGGGAAACGTAGAAATTGTTTGGATTCTGCCGAAAGTCTTATCGTTCGCTTTCGCATGGCAACGGAAATGAGCGCGTTTATTAAAAAACAAACAAAAAACGAATTTTCAAGAAATAACGGAGCCTTAGTAATGGGTTCCGGCCATCGGAAGTAATTGTTGTTGGCAGTGTAATACCTGCAACGGCCTGCAGATGGATACCGAGGTCAAATCCCGCATGACACGATCCACAGTTTACCAACAATTAAGTGGGGTCCTTCACCCTACCGTTGCCGTATTTTCCTTATTTTGGTTAGTTGATGCCCGTCGTCAAAACACAACCAACAAGGCGTGAATTTATAAAAAAAAACAGATTCGAGCCCGGGGGTCCAATCGTTTTTTTATGTAAATAGCATAAACATTTGCACTATTTTGCGGGTTCCATGTCACAATCTCAAAATGTTTTCGTCCTTTTGCCTTCCCATACCTGACGTTCGAAGTTTTTGTTAATCACACTCGAACCTGTCTTCAGTTTCGTACCCCCATATATTGTCATAAAAACGCACCACATTTTTGGGAATCGGTTAATCCGGAGTCAACCTCGGGACACCGAGTCTGATGACTTTGATCTCCGGTCTCCGGTCCCCTTCAAGCTCTCCAGTGTTTGGTTTGGTGGCAGTTCCCTTGCGGGTCCCCGGAGAATGGACTCTGTTATTTGCAGTCTGTTGTTTGCATCGGGCCGTATAAATTCATTGATTCGTAGCCCCCAAAGTGCAGTTACGTCCTCCGCCTCTGGCGTTCACATCGCGACCGAAAGCACGTTATCATAGTTCTCGAGTTGCCAGTGCATTTGCGCGGAGAGCCTCTGCGACAGCCAATCACAAGCGCCCACAAATCCGGCTATCACCCAATCAACTGGCCAAGCTGACAGGGACTGACTTACATTACGATTGTTCACACATGCCCACATCACCCTAGCAGACAGACGCACGCAGGCCTAGAGCTGACAACGCATCGGGGACCCTAACCACCACCGCCGCCGCCGCCTCCATCAGCAGCGTGCCTCTGCACAAAACGCAATACGCCTACAGATGTCTTTTCTCTTCCCAAAAATGGGACTGCGCCGTGATCATTGTAGCGCGTTGAGTACACGTACTACCAAGACGTTACAACTCTTTTACCTTCGACGTGTAACGGGTATTGGCTGAGGCTGAAGATGGGGTATGCAAACATATAAATACGAAATGGATCGGGCAGCGGAGAATTTTACTCTTTAATTTT
This sequence comes from Spirometra erinaceieuropaei, assembly GCA_902702965.1. Classification (NCBI taxonomy): domain Eukaryota; kingdom Metazoa; phylum Platyhelminthes; class Cestoda; order Diphyllobothriidea; family Diphyllobothriidae; genus Spirometra; species Spirometra erinaceieuropaei. The sequence continues at coordinate 100,607 of CACRXP010001024.1, forward strand.
GGTCCCCAGCTATTGTGGTGGCCGTCGCCGTCCAGGCTATCTCCGGAATCGGTCATGTCAACTGGCTCACAGGACCTTCTACCGACTCTGCGACTAGTTAACGACTTATGCCCCCATCCTGATCCAGGCTTCGTAAACATTATCGTTGTAAGTTAACCATTCAACAATATTACAAACTCCCTTGTTCTATTCCATAAACTCTAATTGCACACTTTGCTTTATTACCTTTTTACCATTCTAAGTCGAGAGAAGCTCATTGAAGATACCGAGGTACGGTCCGCTGTCGGGGGTATAGGTTCCATTCAGCAGGACAGGAATAAATCGCCCCCTTTTTAATTCCTACGATTACTCCATAGACGAAACCCTTACGTGAACATGCGTATCAATCCCGAACATATCGTTAACACCTATGCCTGCTCCTGACAATGACCAAACGGGTTATAACATCGGTAGTTGGTCGACGAGTTGACCATCATTCATGCCGATGTGCCTCTAAATGGCTGCATCTGTTTCATGCCGTGGTTTGCCCCCCCCCCACAACTAGCAAGCCTTCGTTTGCATCGGATATTGCCTTTTAACACCTTTTCACGTCGCCACGGATATCTTTATTGCTTTCCCGACAAACAACTAACCCCTGGGGCTTCAGATTTTGGGCTCTTCGTCAGGTTCCGTAACAGCCTGCTGAAAATTTCGCAGTCCAACCGGCTCGTCTGGCCCCTTTCGCCTTTCCTTGTTTGCAACGGGATGACAGTGTGGGTTGCTCATTTTTAATTGAGAACCGCCCTAAAATTGTGTTTTCGAAGGTACTGTTTTAAATTTCCTTATGTATTTACATTGTATTAATCATTTTGTGTCGGCAGTTAAGGACGTTCGATCTTTTGTTAGCACTACCCATTTAAAATGCATATATCCTTTATCCTTTTTCTACCGCTCAGTGTTGTTTGGAAGAAATCCACGCTGAACTGTCTGCTTTTTCTGCATGGAGTTCATCGTGGCCAATTAGACTTTCTCCCTCCAAATGTGGCTATATGTGCTTTGGCACCGGTAGGCTACTCCATTCAGGTATTTTTCAAGGCACTTAGATGAATTACTGTCCTATCATGAAGGACTTAGGTTCAACCTACACAAATAATCTAGATCGCTCTCCTCCCACCGACAGAATTACGGCGGAGGCTGCTCGGATTTATAGTTTTATCCCTTCCTCATTTTGCCTCCCTGAAATTGTGGGTCTATGTACATTTTCGACTTCTCACTTTAAACTTTCTTATACACCTGAACTTTTTGTGCTGTTGTTTAAATTTTCTAAAATACGTACACTTTTCTTCGGCCGGAGACAACTCATGCTTTTGTGTCCTTCTGTTGTTTGGTGTCATTGTTTCGTTGATTACGCTCATGTGCCTCAATCCCTCTTAGGTAACCGCCACGAAGTATTTATAACTTTTGGCCATATCTAACCGGGCGTGAATTCACCCGTACAACAAGCTTAAATAACTGACTTCAGCTCGGAACGCTCTGGATTTTGCCGAGGATATTTACGCTATGACAAATTGTGCTGGAGAGGGCTTTATTTTTCGTGAGTCTGTGCAATTATTTACCTCTTGCCATTTTTCCTATGTTCGTTTTGCTGTCGTTACTTTTCTTGTAAGAAACACAGCGTCCCCACTTAGAGTTAAGTTTTTCCCGTATCTCTCTTTCTTTGTAGTTTTAATTACCGTTTGCACAACAAAATTAAGTTAAGACCTTGTCGTATGCTTGTCTTGAGTAGTGCTGCCTACTCTTTGACTTAATAAACGAGTCTAGACGCTCTATGATTGAAAATGCCCAGAGACATTTTTATAGAAATCTTTTATATCCGACACATCCAAATACCCCCTACTCGAACGGATGTCAGGTAACTAACCTAAAATTTATATGAGTTGGGTAACTGGATGTTGGTTCCTGTCTTCTTTTTTCATATTTATTATAACTCACATTTTCCTGTTTTTAGGCCGTACCCCTATTAGTCGTCCATACAACGTTCGTAAATCTTTCTTTTTTAATCGACCTCAGCCCTCCCCCACCTCTATACGGTCTCTCTTCATTGCTTTTAAGTATACTTTCCTTTGGGATCACCTACTAATCGATATTGGAACCTCAAATAGTCAATCTGTTTTTAAAAGAAAACTGCGCCTTTATCTTAACACTGATGCTACGAAATTTCTACTTCCCTCATTCCTTCCCGGGAGCTTTCAACATAACTCCGAAAAAGGACCATCGGGAATTTAGGAGGACGTCTCCAAATTACCCTCTCCGCTGGCCTTTTTTAGCCTGTGAACGACCTTTCTCTCTACGATCGCCTATCAGAAATTTCAATTTTTTCGATCTAGGCCTCGTAACACTCACGGGACACGGTAACTTTTCTCAAACTCTCAGACAAATAGTCGGGGCATAGTGACATGCTCCAAACTGCTTCTGATTCACTTTCCAAACGTCATCTTCAGGATTCTGCTCTGGCCTCTAGGATGTCATGGCCTCGCCTTGTTGCCTGTCCCACCTTAGGTCTGGCGTAACCTAGCATTCCCCTGCGCACCAAAATAACGATTCGCACCGGCTAGTTAATCTATCTTTATAGTTGCACCATACTTTCAGGATGAACCTGCCCTGCCCCTCCAAATCTCGTTTCCTGAATATGTAGTCCGAAAGTGCGGCTCCACTAAATTCACCGTCACCCACCAAGTAATATCGTTTCAGAATTACGGCAGTAATGTCATCTCGAAGATCCCCAGTCTCAACCCGATTCTCCTAATAGAGAACGCCGGAACTTTATTAACCGAACCATCCTCAGTTGTCCAGTCCGCTTCCCGGACCGCCACTCGATTGAAGTTTTTTTATCCCACTTTCAGATCAGGAACAAGACGTTGCAGACATAATCCTACTCGTAATTTTACGCTGTTTTTCCCTGTTTATGTTCGTACACCTTCACTATACTGTTACTTTATAGCGGACCTGAGTGTGGATGATCGCATCGTCCATGCTTTCATCGACACCGGAGACAATGTTCCGGATGTTAACGCTACTTTTTTCTGCTTTATACCATCGAGTGATAGAACATATACAGTCTAAAATCTAGGGGTGATCAGTCATGAAATCTTTGAGAATGTAGATAGCATTCCTTTATCCTCGAGTATGACTGTTACAGAAGCTAACCACACTTCTTTTGTAACATACAAAGACGACTGGGATTTCAGGCTAGGAATAGGTTACTTTTCCTAAATCCACTGTGGGCTACACTAATAATAACAGTAATAATATTTTTATTCTTAGGCCTCTAAAGTGCACTATCCAGACATAGTTGACAATGAGTCAGTTGGTTGTACAATGCAGTGTAGACAGCAATGGTCTACCTGAGCTGCCAAAAGGACAGCAAAATTTAGAATTTGGGCTGTATAGAGTAGGCGACGTTCTTCACGTCCGCCGGCGATTCGCCATTTCACATAAGATACTTTTGATAACAATATGCAAAAATTCCAAACTGGAAGTTTTGGGAAGAATGGCAACGTAAAGGTGGTCCAAAGTCGTACAAAATCCGTTTTAGGCATCCATTCCCTGTTAAATCTGAACGAACCAAGTCAAATCTCGACCATGTGCATTATGCGGTAGTAATCTCCATCACATTTGCACCAACGAATATTGACAAGTTTTTATCTTAACTGAGTGATATAGATCTCCGTTTTAAGTACACCTAAAAAATCTCAAGCAACATTTTCCTCAGATATTTGCATAGCCGGTCAAAGCCGTTTGGCGTACGAATTCCTGGCAGCATATGGTCAATGCTGGTCCGTCAGACCCACCCGTTAATTTATACGGCGCACACCCATCCACTATTGCGCAGAAGATGATACAATCTCTAACTAATCATTCCGACCAGTATAATTCTTCTCTCACTACCGTAGTCACCTAAACTTCCAAGAAGGACGGAATGGGGCCGCATTACGAGATTCTTTCCACTATCGCTTATCGGCGACACGTAAGACGCATTAGGTAACGCATGGTGATTCTCAACAGCGGATCTTGGGTCAGGATACTTACGGGTAGGAAGTGACCCTATGGCTCGACAAAAAGTGGTATCTACTGTCTCTCAAGTTTTTATGAAATTAAAAACACCCCGCCACCGCGATATCTTAACGACTTACTCAAAAGTCCATTGACATCTATTTACGTAATGCTGTTTCATTTATACGGGGATCATTGTCATCAGACTTACTATCGAGAAACAACACAAAACAAAACTAATTTTCACAGTATACATGGAAACTGGCTTAAATCTGAATCCCACTTGGTGAATTTTAATGCCAGAAGGCAGTTGGATGGGCTACTTAATTTTACTAAGGCGCATTTCATGGAGGCGTCTGATCAACAAATGGACTAAAGCCAGCCAAACAGCCAGGGAAGTCCGATACTTTCTTAGCAATAATTCAGTATATACAGGGGATATAGGCGAAGCCTTGGAAAACCTTATTTACAGATATACGGATAAAAAGCATACACATATTCATATAACGGTTATGTCAGTCATTTTCATCGAGTAAATATACGAGCATCAAGCACAAAATTATCAAGCTTTTTTGAAGGTCCCGACGTCTTCTGTCAAGACAACGGAATTTGGCAATCCGTTCCTTTCTTCAATCATCCGATGGGGAAAGAATTTGGTCCGCACTTCAAGGTTAGCATACTTTATCTTCGAAGACTGGTCATTGGCCCCAACTTAAAAAAGTCAGCATACTGAATAACTCAACGGAACCCTCTGATGATCCTAGAGGCCATCATCACATCCCCTTTGTATCGTCTTTAATGGAAAGGGAATATTTTTGGCTTTTCCGGTCGTCTTTCACAAGGTAAGCGTATTAATCTGTCAACCAGTTTAACCTCTTTTCGTTGTACGGTCTCCAAAAGGGTGTAATCTTTTTTCCCAGGGACACCGCGCTTGAACACAATATCTTGACATTGGTCAAACAGATGTTTCAACACTTGACCGAAAAGCTCTTCGTCAAAAGTTAGAAACGATCTTCCGATCATGCGTGGAATACTCATGACCAGCTCTAATACGTCGGCACAGTGAGACGATGATTTGAGAGTGGACGTCATCAATACACCGAGCTGCCATATCTCATTTACTGATTTAGGTTGTTGACCTCCTGTGAGGTAGTGATATTCAAACCTCAACGCATTCTGCTGATAGATTGCACTCGAATGGTTTGGCGATTGCAAAGTTGGGGTTAAGGAACTACTCATCACACCATTGTTGCAAATGGTCCATAACTGAGGATCGTCGAGAAGCACCAAGCGCCCACAGTTTAGATAGTCCAGCCAATTATCCACATATATTAAAAACAGAATTGGACACAGAGCACTTCCGTACGAAACGCCACTGTGGACGGCTGCCAACTCGGATTGAGCATTGCCAGTACAAAGACGCTGAACCTGCCTATAAGGAAGTCGGCTGGCAACTTTAGCAGATTGTTATTCATGACCACTAGACGCAGCATCAATATAATTCGTCCACGCGAAACACTGCCAAAAGCCTTTATAAAATTTATGTATACCGTGTGTACTGGTAAAGCCGTTTCAACTGATGACGTCGAGCCATCCGTGAATACGAGTAGGTTAGTAAGACATGATTGACAACTTCTAAATCCATGCTGACGCAAACTAAGTAAGTTGTTTTCCTCAAGATGTCTCATTACCTCCGTTTCTATTATCTTGTCTATCGGTTCGCAACAGGTATTCGTGAGATTTACCGGTCTGAAACTATTTGGGGAAGTTTTCTCGCCTCCTTTATATGTGGGGCTTTTGTTGGCTTGCTTCCAGTCAGAAAGCAGAGTCCCAGCCTCCATGGAAATATTTAAGATATTGGAAAGCTAAAAGGCCAGTTGGTCTGAGAGTACACTCAGGACTTATGTGAGTAGGCTGTCCGTACCAGGCGTCTTAGTGGTCTGTAGGCGTCTCACAGTTTTCCTTACTGTGTCTGTTGTGAAGGCCATTGTGTTAATTGTATTGCTAGATATGGCAATCTAAAAGCAAAAACTGGCTTCTCGGTATACACGAACGTGGAGAAGTCGGGCAACAGGTTCGCCGTGTCTGAATTATCAGTCAAGTTATTTCTCTGGCAGTCTGTTAGACAGAGAATGCAACCCCGATTGAGTTTTGCCTTATTCACATAACCAAAGTGCTTTTTGGAATTTCGTGGTATATTTTTGAGTATTTTTGAGTCAAATGCTGCTCGTTCCCTCCTCAGCAGGTGCCAACATATATTTTGTTGTTTTTTTATGGTCAGCAAGTGCTCTGGTCGTTAATATCAGGCGTTTCTTCTTCAGAATCTCCATTTTCATTCCAAGGTTCTTTATTTCTAACGCCACCTACTTTATCCGAGTATTATCCGACCTCCTCCTATGTGGGCAACAGCTGTCAACTAAATACCGCATTACATTCTTTAAGAAGGGCAAATCGGCTCTGGACAAGGTGATTGCACAAAATTCTAGCTGGTCTCTTGTGGCGGACTTTTCAGTTAAGGGCAATCGTCCTTCCATACCTTTATTTTCTCGACGGCTCTAACTTCGATTACGGATAAATAGCTGTACTCCCAAACAGAAACCCATTGGTCACATTGGCCTAAGGGGCTTGGGAGAATCCAATCTCAGAATGCAAATATTGCTCCTAATGTGGATTAGGTGCAAATAACTTGAATGGAATTTCGAGCATTGTCCGTTTCCGGAGAGTGCAATACTTAAAATGGTTCTTCTGTTTTTTAATTGGTGTAATAGAGACAATAGTGGAATTGAAGGCTCTGTCTGATTTCAGCAGTACAGAAGGAATTGATTTTGCCCCAATAGTAAGTTGCTTTGCAGATAAAACAAGGCAATTCCACTTTGTCAGTGTCGTAGATAAGGATGCGTTTGTTGTCATTTAGGGAGAGATTAATACTGTTACCAGGTTGAAGGAAGACTGACAACAGAAAACGTGTGCGACGGAATTCGCAGGCTTTAAATTACTGACAAAAAATTATTCTCTCTGCCTGTCGCACAAGTGACGCATGTTGGACAATAATTTGAAAATTCTTGTAATTCTTAGATAGCGGATACGTGTTGCATCTGTCTTCTAAATATTTAGTCTATTATTAAGAACGTGAGCAATGTTGGAACCAGAAGGATTAGATTTCAGAACTCTGCGGGACACAAATTAAAACATGACATTGGAAAAAAACTTACACAGCGTCCCAGAGAATTGCAAGGTCATAAGTGGAAAGAAAACCTTATAATTGCAAATATCTAATAGAAGTGGTTACTAAGTAGTCATCGCTAAGATCGAAACCTAGATAGCTTCGACTTGTGGTGGCCCTCATCCGGAAGACAAGCGTAAGGCTACAATAAATTAGCGCTTGTCCATAAATCTCACAGGTTCTAAAATACCTCCAAATTGTTCTGTTTAGCATACTGGCTGCTAACCAACGCCCTACTACGTATCCCGTAAACAGTACTTACGCTAGTCGCCCATGACCAGGATATCCAGCCGCTTAGAGAATTTTCGAGCTCCTCCTGCTGGCGAGCATCAGCCATTTGTCCCGTCTCGGCGGTCGATAATCTGTCAGGGCATTGAGCTAAGCTAGCTCAACTCCCGACCTATGTAAACAGTTAGACCATGTGGTCAACCTCAGCTTGCCCTTGTAGACCTGAGCCCTTTTGATTTTCGAAATCCCTCGGCATGTTTAATTCTCCATTTTCTTTCCTATGTTGCATTTTGAAGTCTACATTTTATTGATTAGTCTACGCGCAGTATACGTTGACCTTGCTGTTTTACATTGATTTTCTCTGTCGAAATTCAAACCTCTTTACCTTTCTCATGTGTTATTTGTGTTATGCAACGACAGGCTGCAGTTGAGAAGCCGTCGCAAGATTTATTGGCACAATTTACTTCTGCTGTCCTTGCTTGCTCTAAATTCATTCGGGAGAAATATTGCTTCAAATCTAATCGAGTGATAAATGCCGACGTTCCGTCTTATGAACAGAGACCTAAGCCTCCGTTTATAGAAGGCGTAAGTCGAGGGAGGCCCATTTTAATTATCTAAGTACGTGCCACTGATAGAGGTCTTGTTGCCATTCCGCAGGATAAGGATACATCAAATACTGAACGTGTTTACAGGCACCGCCAGACTGTAACGCTCGGGAATTATTTTGTTTGTATAACGCAAGGTCGGAGTGATTTTTTAAACTGTAGAACATGTTACCGTCGCCAGCCATATTAGCTTAAAATCAAAACGCAAAACTTAAACTCAGGAGAAGTTCTAGAAGCCATTGTAGCTCGCGTGAAAATGTCCGACCAATTGCCTGCTAGCCAGCGGAAATACCCTGCAAATTACTGACGTTAGTTACTCGCGCACTAAATGGTAACAACCAAATTAGAGCTTCTGTAAAGATAAAGGACCAAGATATTTGCCACCTCGTAAGCATAGAACAGCTGATTTCTTATTCATATTTTTTGTATTCATTTACCCCCAATTACTTTACCTATTTTCAAGGAGCATTATATGGGCAAAATCGCTTTATATGGGTCTCGGAAACAAAGGCCAAACTTGTTAAGGAATTATTGACAGTTACTAAGTACATGCAGTTATAGTTTGATTACGCGAAGTTTGCTTTGATCTTTTATGTGGGTTTTAAAACAAAACTTATATATATCAGTGCCTCACTTCAATTAAATTTTATATTTTCGCGGGCCATAAAAATTGTATTGTATTTATATGTTTGGATATTTTATTTATAATTAAATTGCCGACTGGGCATGAAATGCACGCAGAATATCTCAAAACGTCTTACATGCGATAACAATATGACTATAATTCCACAGCGGCATAAGTATGCAGGCCATAATCCTCGAAGGTAATGCAACTTTTAAAAATCAAATGTAAAAGATATCTTTTACACACGTAAATGATGTTAGATCCTTTACCATTTATGTTACAAAATTATATTGCTGAATTACCCATGTTTGCTCACACACGTTTCATAAAGTGTATACTAAGAAGCATACAACTGAATTATTCGCATAAACCAATAGCCGATTTTTTAAATCATGAAGTAAGTCTATGCTACTCGATCAGTCACATCGTTCAGTGATGCATGCCTGAATTTATGAAATGAACAATATACTGTATGAAAGGCAGTACATACGTAAAATTTAATTGAGCGTTTATCAATGCCAGTTACTGTGTCCTCCGCTGCAGTCAGAATCGGGCAGTCAACTACGTTAGTGATCCCACCGGGAGGCTAAATACATAGTTTCCAACAACGGGAAACGAAGTTATTTACCTTCTAGGCTGTTTTTCGGCGTTTGGCCCCGACACCATATCGGTCTCTTGAACCGTGGGACAAGTCAATGGCCGTTTTACGCACAAATTCACTGGTGCAGTGATGAAATTAATGTTGTGACGGATGGCCCCTGTAGTGTTACAAATCAATTGTACTTGCCATTTAAAATAGTGTGCAGTGAGCTTCCTACAAAGGACTGTTTGCCCACGGACCCACTACAGCAGAAGCTGTGGCACAGAGGCGGCCCGACCATGATAGACAGAAGATTACGGATAAACTTTTCACGTTCAGTCCTCCCACCACGTTAAGCTTTTCTATTTGCAGCCCGTGAAGTACACGTTAAATTTTGTATTTTCATACCGTGTGTTGCTGACAACTTCAGTTCGATATTCAGAAATCGAACGAAATCCTTGTATACATCTGAGGTGCATATAGGCCAACGCAGCTCAGATGGCCCTCGGCTGGCAGCAACACTTGGCGCGCGTAGTTGCGTGAATTTTATAGTCAGCGCCGCTCCTTGCTGATGAAGCCAATATAGGACCACGGCTTGCTATTTTACAATGCGATCCATTCCTTTACTGGGTGATTTCATTTAAAGCAACTGAGAAACATTATTGCCGCATGCATGGGAATTTACTTTCAACAAATAGCGACAGTTGTTTTAATTCCTCCTGCAATGTTATTAGTTGCTTCTCATTTGACCCTGGTGTAGGCTGCAAAAGTCTACAGGCTCCAGAGAAACTGGAAGCGTTTTTATAATTTCGGGCCTGTGAACAGTTAAACGTTCGTATGCTTACTGTATTATCGGCGGTGGTGTTGACCATCTACTTAACGTCTTTTCAGGTTTCTTAGTCGACGTAGCGCAAACTGGTCACCGCCATCGTCGTCGTCATCCTCCTCGAAATTAGACGTTAGTCTGCGGGCATATGTACGACGGGTAAGATAATATAGTACATCTACCTGGTCCGAAGGGGCTCCGAATCGGACAGTTCGGACGTCTGTTCGGTCTTTAGTGCCGCACGGCAGGCCCTCTCCGGAGTGAGGCCGTCTTTCAAAACTCCTTGGATTAATCGGAGTGCTGTTTGGCCGCCGCTTGTTGTGCCTTAACAGAGCGGTCCAATTTCGACCACATAACATATTTCTCGTCGTAAGACCATTGACTGACCACAACCGCAACCGTATTTTCATTCGAAAACTTGACCACTAAATACATCTGCGTAAAAATATACTGTATCACTCGTGCGTTTAACACACATCACTGTTGGAAAACGGTACACAGACAAGAATCACTGTACAGAAAATAAGTGTAAAAGTTCAATGCGGAAAAAATCGTAGTCAATTATAAAGGAAACATATTTACAGGTAATGCCAGATAGAGGGCCAACAGAAAGAACGTTGTGTAGAACAGATGCTCTCTAAAGAAACAAAGAAGAGGAAGGAAAAGATGTAACAAAAAAGTTACGGCCGTCAGCAAAAGGGTGGTACCGTACTTAGTTAGCTGAAACGGATGTCAGTATATACGACCGATTGCCAATTAGTACGACATTATCGGGCGATTCAGTGGACAGCACGTACCCATAATGCAAGCTGGTGGTTGAGCCCTGGGGTAACTGAAGCGGCCGTGCGACTCCCTCATCGTCCTCCGACAGAATGGAGCTTGTTGGCAACTCATGCAGGCGTCTTTCATAGAAGCGCCTGAACGTCTGTCAGCTAAGCTTTTGGTCCCTTTATACCATTTCCGCGTAATACACATTCATGTGTCTCTTAATGCGCCTGTAAATAGTGTTCCGATGGTATCCAGAGTAGGAACGCTTTATGGTTGCTTCTAATAGTTGGCAAAAAATGATACACAAGGCGTAGAGCTGCCTACCGAGTATGCTACTATACCCACATAAAAGTTTTTCATGACTTTTGCTTTTGATGGTTTAACGACCATTTGTGACTTAAGACGCGGTTTATGTTTCTAAGACACTGCTTGTTTTCCTTTGATATTTGCAAGAAAACGAGATTGGTGCCGTTTGTTACACGGCAAAACACACTTAAAATGCATGTTAAATGGTTTGTAACAAAGATCATCCTAAAACCAAGCAGAATCAGTACTTTATACAGAATACGGTGGTGGAAAGCAGAAAGTGAGAGAAAAGACGAAAGGAGAACTTGTTCCACCAGACACCACATCTTATTTGATCAGAAAATATGTGCTGCTACCAGTCGAGAGAAAATATCAAGTTAGGACAAAGACTGGGTCTTTTGCAATATATAAGTTAAAAAAATCTGACCACTTTTATGGGCAAAAACTTTACGAAATTTTGTGGAGAAGTGACATATAATTCTAGATTTATTCAAAGAGTCCCCGTCTTCTCCTTTTTAAGCATTGGTGGGTTTGCTTTCATTTGTAAATCTAGATCAAACAAATCTCCCATTATCTCATACGCTGCAGTGTCGTTCGGAAAGCTAGCACTTTTGTCGCTGCCTAGGCATATATTTCAAACAGCATATATGTAATTTAGATAAACCAATTCCAACACAGGTATAGGTTTGGCGCTGTTATCCATGAGAACATACTTTAATATATGAATTGGAAAACGGGCATTCGAAGAAATTTAATCAGAAAGATATGATTATTTGGGAGGCCGTAATTTTTATTGTGTGAATACTCGAGGTTGGTCCTCCAGCTCGTCGTCAGACTATAGGTGTACAAAAACAACTACCATCTTAACTGTGTCTAACAAAGGATTCTGAAATTATCTAAAGTCCGTGCCACTTTGTGCTGGTTGCATTTTGTTACCTCTATTCAGGGATCGGTGATGTTCTGCAAACAATTTGTGCGTTGAACTGATGTACTCTCTGGACCTGAAAATCTTCTATGGGCGCTTTATAGGATTGTTTATAGGACCACGCCAAAACAAACAGATAATATTCATTTTATTCGCCTCATTTACGATCTGGTAGTTTTAATGCAGCCTGCTTGTTTTTGTTCCTGCCGCGAGGTAGGAAGTTTGAGTCCGTTAAAACTTTTGTCTGGGCATTCGATATAGTGAAAAAGAGGCGTAGGTGCCCAATCTTAACCTTTTCCAAAAAACACCCTGCTGCGTACGCGATATGAAATTTATCGGTCGACAGTATTTAAAGTGTGCCTTCATAAAAACAGCGTCTAGTCCATGTAGATTTGGATTCATGTGGGGATTAAAACGTCTAAAATAGAAACTATTATTCTTGAGACTTCATAATCACTAATAAGTACATCTTTCATGATACTTGACTGGCGGTACAAAGTATTACTTAATCGAAAGATTGTTAAACCCGCAGACTGGCTTCGTTACTTGACTTCCTGTGTGCGTACACTTTCAGGTCCAGTTATGTGTCACTTAGTAGGGCCTGGTCATCATACGCCTTCGAGGTCCGCTTAGGCAATTCATTCAGAAACCCACACGACATCTTCCGTGACCCAAGTATGACCTTGTGTCATGTCTTAAATATTTGCTTCATATGCAAGCATGCGACAATTTTTGGAAAATATCTCCGGCAGACTATCTACGTAGGTTGTCAAGAGGAAATTCCTGCCACACATCCTTGTAGATGATCATTATTCGCCGAACACTCACATGACATGGCTCTTGAAAGGCGTACGTTAAGGGTCTTGTGAGCTCACCAACCTTTACTAAGCCAATTTAAACCCGTAACAGTTTCCAAAAAGGAGTCAGTGAATGACTTTATCAGAGAACTTACTGCTATCCACAAGTTCACTCCCGGCATTCTTCTTAGTGTCCAGCTTCGTGCTGAGGATTCCTGAAGCATAAAGAAGGTTTTAGAACCTCGTGTCATTTAAAAAGCGATGTTGGCTATGTTTGACAATGTTTTTTTTGTCCGGAACGCGGCGCGGCCAACCACGACTGAATTTTTTTCTGAGTTGATCGAGTATGCCTTTATTTTCAATCAACCATTTTCTGAATCCTTTCTTGGATAGAGGGATAACTGTGGTCTGTCCGCAGTCCTTTAGGACGAGCAATGTTGTAGGCAGATGTTAAAATTGCATAGGCCTAGCTAGGACTAAAGTAGTAAATTAAAACACAGATTGTATATGGTATAGATTTAACGCTTAAATAAGATACAGGCGTCTCTGTTAATGACTTCTTTAACTTGAGAAACTGTCTTGGGAATAGAAATAGACTCCTGTGCTCATTTCTCTCTATTGGTCGTCAGAAATAGGACACAAATAGTAAAGAGCTGAGATCTGCACTACTCTTTTTGTAATTGGTATTTTTTTCTGGACATACGCACTTTTTGGTTTTTTTATACATATATGTAGCCAGTGTATCATTTTGACACAGCTATGACCTAATCAGTCTAAGTGAATCAGGGTGGATACTGGGCTATACAAAAATATGTGGGAGCAGTTACTAACTTGTGCAAGCTTTCCTCTCGATAAAGCGTTTGTAGATAAGCTTTGGTGGTGTGAAAACTATCGGTCACGTATAAAATGGTCCAATCAACAAATGAACACAACTTGTTCCGAACTAGGACTTTCTAATTGCACAGCGATAGTGCGTCAGGGAGTTGTACCACTTTCGCTACATAATCCTCCTATATACTTTAGACGCATAGGAATGGGAGTGGACTACAGCTTTGGAAAATCCTAAAATGAACTATCTTGTTTTTGGCGACTTCTAGGGATCGTGTTAGTCCGATTTCAGGCAAGATGAAGGTGAAGAATATAGTCTTCACTAGAACGGTTTCTTTGTCGAGCTTTCCTGAAAACAAAACAGCTGTTAATAAATAATTACGAGTTAAAACGTCTGCATTTGTTGACCTTTCCGTCAAACACACCACACATGGATTCATACAGGCAAAAAACTGTTCGAGCTCAGCAGACTTATCTCTAAGGATGCCTATCTCCGCAGGCGTACGACAGAACTAGTGTCGTCCGGCTGAAATGGCCGGTTTGTCGGCGCTGGTTTCGGATGGACAGTTTTTCTGGAGATAGGCTCGCAGTTGGCCAGCGTCGGTTGAAAAACGCAGTTGCGGAGAGTTACCTGATGTGTGTGGTCGATTGTTTCCGACTGTGACTCTCTCAGGATGCTTGATGCATGGCGCCAAGATAAAAATCCTGATTACGTTCCTAAAAATCTAATTTGTTCTTCTTTTTGTTTTGTCACGTTCCCCAAGCCATCTATAATTCCATTTTCTTGCCACACTCTGCGATCAAATTAGCCATATTCTTGTTTGTGCACATGTTACCCAGAGGAAACAATAGATTTAGCTTTAAATCACCGCCAATGACCCCGATTTTAACAAGAGGAGTAGAGCAAGCATTAGTGCTGCAAAATTTGGCTAGCAAGAATAATTTACAATAAGAGCTCCAATCAAACTCTTTTCTGTTTAAGATGTCGAGAGCAGACAGACCAAAATCAATGAAAATCGCAGCGCTTTATCATCGGCTAACTAATACACAGACGAGAATCAACAAAAACGGAGAATGCAGGATTACGCCTTAGCCTAGAAATAGTTATCTGGCGTACCGAAGCCATACTTATTGGACATTTCACCAAGTCTGTTTTAATAATGTTATACACACTGTTCTGTTAAAATCAAAATGTTTTAATTTTCCGGAATCTAAATACATATTTACCTAGACAAGCGCAGACGTACTTCCAATGTTGTGTAATTAAGATATGCTGCCCTAATTAGTTTTGCAAGTGTAACAATCACGACTAATTCATTTTTTAACGCTTACGTCCTGTTTACGTCAACAGCTATAAAGTATTCAGAAGAGTCAATATATTTCGGAAATTCTACCTGCGAAATTCACGCAATGGCCTCTGCGACAGAAATTTTAGTCACCGGAAAAAAGGTGGCCGATGGTACAGTAATCTGGCGGTCGCAATTTACGCGCCCCAGCAAACTACCTGAAAAGCACCTCTCGCTCCGAATAACGGTCTTTTGTTGCTGCTTTGTAAATCTTGTGAGTGCAATATATGGTGTTAATGTGAATGTTAACCTAAGTATGTTTTTATTTAACTCGCCGAAAAGGGTTAACTCTTCGGACTTCACAAACTATTGAATCTGTAATTTTATGTCCAAACCTAGGAAATATGGACGGAGGTTAAACCCAAAAAGGAATATAATGTGACTTAATTCCAGTAATATCAAAATTTCTTGTAAAAACAGTTCAATTATTACTTTTAAATGTCACGGGACTAATTGCGCGCGATCAATTGAACTTTTCTTCTACAACTGATCTACTAAAAGGACCGGAGAACTGTCACCCATAATTTCAAAGCGCAGTCCCGATTTTTCTGAACTCTAAGTCGTCCCCTGGCTCAGAAAAATAGAACCCGTGAGCTATGGGGGATACTGCTGATATTACGTGTCCTAAAGAATGCTTAGTTTAGAACGAGGGAGTTCAGAAGGCACCCGCTGTTCTTTAGTAAACTCGGCGGCAATTTCGGCCATATCTTCTATAACTGTCCATGCATTATGAGACTTAGGGTGAACAACGAGATCAGCAACTCGGCCGCCTTCCCATTACAGTTCGCTTAATTGGGGCAGCGGAATTTGGATAATTTTAGTCTAATGTTGGAATTTCGGCGCACGGTCTACTTTCTTGCACCTCCTCATGGCCGCAGAAATTGACTGAAAAGTTTTGTATCCCCTGATAGGAAAACTGCGTGCGCGAGTACTTATCCTCGATAACCAAGAAAACTAGGTCGTTTCCACTTCTGCTTCTCATTTAATGTTTGATAAAATGCTTCCTGACGACAAAATTGCAGGTTAAAAAGCAGTTTCTAGAGTCTAGACATGGGAAATGATAAAGTTTGCAAAATCACCGATTATAGCTATGAATGAATCTGCATTAATGTGGGGGAAGCATATCGCCTCAGCATAATGCTGTAACCCAATGGGATGTTTTAGATGCTTGCCCAATTTATTTGTTTGCTAAAATCCAAATTAAAACACAATAACCAGAATCCGAAAAAGTTTAGGCTGCAAAGCAAAATGATTAGAAGGCGACCGTTTACACCAAGTAAGCAGACGGTGAATATAAATCATTTTCTAATTTCATGGTAATCTCTAAAGTCGAAAGTGCCACGGGTGTGAAGAGTGAAGAAGCCAAATTTACTGAAGCCACTTTGTCGAGATAAAAAATTACAGCAGGTCATACGTTTCAATCCCCTGTGGGGTCATAGAAGAGTAAAACTGCATAAAATTCGTTCTGTTATCCGACAATTTCCTGTTTGGAGGAGCTACTACCTATGACTCGTTTGGCCTTCTTCAACTTAGTTTATTGGTCTGGTCTTGGCGACAACAGTGGGCCTTTGGATTTTCTACTTGTCAAAGGAGTCTCAAGGAGACCTTTGGCGAATCGGTCACAAGTTTTTGGTAACTTTGCTGATAAACTCCCTCTTACTCACGACCGCTGGTGGAATCGGGTGTCGAGGAGTAGTGGCTAAGCGAAGATTTTCTGTGCTGCTGGTAACTTGCGACTTAATTACTCCACCATCATCGTGAATAGTCACTGATCTTACTGATTACGGTCATATGCCTCGAGATTGGTCTTACATCATGGAGTCTGCGAATCGTCCGGCAGGTAAGTTATGTCTTTGTTTCGCAGCTAACTGATGCGATAGGCAGCCGATGGGTTTATGCGAAGTTTAAGAGACCACATTCGAAATGACGGAGAAAGTCAGAATTGCCGTCCGTTTCTGAGGATTCTCGAGGAGCTTATTAAAATGACGACAGAAAACAACGCAGTAAGTTTTCATTTCCTATCCTATTCTGATAGGGCGTACGCACTTAATATGCGGACCTGACATTGAGGACATTATTTTACTCACTAATCCAACCCTTGTAGCCCGTCTGTTGACGGAAAACGGATGTGTTTTCCGAAATTTCCTTATGAGCATGACTGGTAGCAGAACATTCCTAATAACAATTATAATCGACTTGAATGCCTGTTAACAGACATCATCAGAATGAGCATACAATACCGACTAAGCGAACAGTGAAAAATCACTTCCAACAAGGTGGTAAAAATGCCCTAACTGCGAAAAATAAACGCAAAAGTCGCGAAACGGCTCTGAGTGCAAATAAATGTGGTGCTTCTTTTAGACATAGGATAATTTCACATTATTTTTACGCTCCTGGGCAATTTATTTCAGACGGAAAAGCATAAAAAGGAATGAGTTGACGATATATAATTGCATATGTCCGGGAAAGGAATAAGCTGACCTCGCGATGATTATTGCACCCAAGATTGATCGAGATATTTCACCGAAGTCGGTGGGTGAAAATCATGATACTTTAATATCTTCAACAATAAAATCGCCCTTTTTAAATGCTTGCAAGCATAGGGGACGTGGACATATAGTATGGCAGCTTTCGGGGTTGAAATTCTTCCGGTAAAAGATGCTGGACGGTCTTCTGCTCAGCAACGGACAAGGGACTAAACGAAAAGGGGTAATATTATAGTTCAGGTCCATAACAACCATACAGAGCTGATTTTTACTTTCCCTCGTGTCCAAATCCAGGAAGAAAAGCCCAGTCATTCGACGCACTTTAAAGACAATCAGGACACAAGACATAGGTGCAAAAAAATCAGTCAAGATATGGTGACTCAAAATCGGATGACGTATCGGACAGCGTAATTTGCGTCTAAATTAAATCGCAGGAGTCATTGAAAGGAACCTTTAACAAAGGCGTAAAGGTTGTGTGACCCCTGAAAAGGCTGTAGCTTTTGATTTAGCCTCATATTTTGTGCATAAATAATGGATTAGTAAGGAGACCTAAGACTGTGACTAAACGGACACCCAGAATGCCTGTGCTGCTAAAATTCGACAAAAAAACACATAAATTATAATTTACTTGAAATAAGTTTTCATATGGGCATTTATGTTGATAATTGCTTTCCACACCTTCCGAGGTACACTTTCTTATTTAAAGATTCTTATCTTTCACTTCGTATGTCTATGCGTTTGCCGTGAGCAGTTTTGCAGTATAAAAATTTATCTGAGCATTTTATCGATCCTGCAACCTTGTTAGTGTTGCTTATGATGCTTAGCTAATCATTGCTGACCCCACTTTTTCTCCAAATGTTACATATGCATTATCTTTTTGATTCAAACACTATAAAAGCACGCGATACCTCGCCCACTTACAAAATCTCGTTTTTCTTTCAGAGAAACGAGGAGCCAGTGAAAACCCACATTAGGACATATTCACTATATTTTTGTCTGAGTATCGGCACTATTTGCTGTTTTCAGATCTCGCAAGTCATTTTGTCTCTCGCTTATTTGTTTAAAATGTACAAATGAAGAAGCAGTTACTCTCTTTAGTTCCTGTTAGTGATCAACCTTTTCGTAATCAGATTTGATCTAAGTTTTCTACCCACGCCAGGCCTAATTTAAGGTAATTTTGGTCTGAGATCTATCAGCTCTTTCTGTACAGCAATTTACTGTTCTTTTAACAACACAGAAGACAACCTCGGAATAACTGAAAATTACGCTAGTGACTAAACGCGAACATTTTGTTCGTTCATTTCGTTGATCAGGGCCATATTTTTAAGTTACAGAGTGTCTTTTTGAAACCCATTAGCTGCTGTGATACAATTATGGAGTTGACTAGTGATTGCGTTAGTAAATAAGCCTCGCTCTCATAGGTCTCTGTTCCTCGTGTACCTTCGTTTTGGTTCATTCCGATGGGAGATTTTGTTAATCAAAACCCAGTCTGCTTAAGCTAATGCATGATGGGAACACTTGGGTGACTTGGTTCGTACGGCAGCTTTCGCCTTAATTCTATATAGGTTTGTCGAATGATTCCTCCTGGGTGTGTAATTGATTATACCCACAATTTCTGTCTATAGAATTTAACTCATTCGGGCACCGTCTTGATTGAGTTGTCTTCGGAATTTGTTCTAAATACAGAGGCATTTTTTTCAATTTCATATAGTCTTGGGCACCCTTGCTTGTGTTAGCAATTTTAGTTCAGAGAAATGCCGAAGTCAACCGAGGATGTGTACTTATGTGGCTGACGTGGTTGCAAACGAGTGAAGGCGTTCTGGGACCTGAGGCGGAAACTAGAATGTCCTTGTCGTAAAAAAACTAAGATACTGCAATGGGGATTGAGGTGTCGCGAATACGCCTTTTCAGTAGACGCAAAAACATGAAATTATCAATGTGGGCCCCTGTATGTCAGTAATTCTCCCTACAGTACGTACGTTTCGTTAGAATTCTGTCATCTGGGACAAAAGCGATCTTCACCTTTGTTCTGCTGTTAATCCAGGCCGCTGGGCTTCGCTTTCCTACGACTGTAGTTATTCTCAACCGGAAATGACAAAAAGGAGTCTACGCTTAGGTGGTATGCAAGTGTTCTTCAAAACCTCCGTTCTTGCTTAACATGTGGGTCTTCCTGCAATAGGGGTTGGCTTAGGTGGCTGCTAATAAAAGCTGCGGTAGCACAGATCATCTAAGACCTAATGGCTGACGGCAATGTTTTCGTAAATATACATCGATTCTGTGATTTTTGGCTTCACAATCACAAACTTTCCCCACCTAGTAATCAGTCCATCAGCTTCCTAGATATAACATATTTTCTACTCTAAAAATGGTGCTTCAGCGATTTGACTGCGAAAGGGATTATGCTCCTTCGGCTGGCCCCGGAGATCTGACTTAGAGCAATGGCTGACGTTTGTGTGCTGAGTAACAGTGATATAGAACAAGTACTTGCAAACACAAAAGAGAATTTGATGATCATGTTGGCCCATTAACAGCATCCTGAAATCTGTCTAAATATGCTGGTATTCTAATCCGGACTGTTTGTCGGCAGGCATTAAGTGAAACAGTCTACAAGGGAACTAGGGAATAATTACCCTATCGAAAATTTTGAATACATTTTAAATGGTGCACTACTACTCTCGTTGCGGAAATATATATTCTTCATCCGTTTTTCCTTGAGTCGTACCTGCAGACGGAATAGGAGGCAGTATGGAGATAAGTGAAAGTTAAGATAAAATATCGAAGACACTAGTATGAATCCCGACTTGTACACTCCCGACATGTACCGTCTCATAATTATGATACGGTTAGTTAACGACGGCTGATAACTCAAATGACTATTTCCTTTTACTTTATCTCGGCCGATATTCTCTCTTCGCACATCATGCATGTAAGAAAAACCAGAGAACTTAAGTAACCAAATGCTTCTTCGTTTCTATGTCGAATGGTTAGTAGTCAGCTGTAAAAGGATGAGCTGGCGGTGGCTGAGTATCCGCGCCTGCTTCTTGTACACCGCCAGGGTCTCAGCTGAGTACAGCAGCGCCGGCAGTATGACTGCTTTGAACATCTTCAGTTTGGTGCTGAGGCGGAGACCGTGACGACTTCACACGGTGTTTATAGCAGTTAGTTGGACGCTGGAATTAACTTGGAAATCAGGCAGGCCAATTCATCGACGATTTTGGTGCTTCCAGAAAGTGTGCTACCGACATAGGTGAAGTTGTCCACGGCTTGCAGTTGGGCGCCGTTCACAATGATTTGAGAATCATTGCAGGTAGCCTTGGGTGGTGGTTGGTGCATAAACACCATTTTCTCAGTTTTGATAATCAGGTAGGAGTTAATGCGTGCCTACCTATTCGCTATGGATGCAGAGATCTAATTTGCTTCGTAGATGGCGGCGTCGGTCTTCACTCCCCTGCGCCATGCCGGTCTGTTCTGGGTACGGTCCCCCCAGGTCCCCGAATGGGTCTGTAGGCGATTCAAAGAGTCCCTGTAGCACTGTTTTTGTTCTCCTTATCAACGTGTACCCTTGGCGACATCACCAAATAAGAGTTGTTTCGGTAGACTTGTGTCTTCTATCCTCACGAGATGGCCGCTCCAACGTAGCTACAGTTGCCTCAACTTGGCGTGAACGCTGAGGATTCCAGTTCGTTTTAGGACTTCCGCGTCGAGGATCCTGTCTTGCCATCTCAACTTTAGTATTTTGCAATGACAGCTGAGATAGAAATGGTTGAGTTTCTTAGCATGGTTGGAGTAGAAGGTCTAGATTTCCACTTCGTGTAGAAGTGTCGTCAGAACGACAGCCTTGTACATCTTCAGCTTGCTATTCAGTTGTAGTCCGTGACAATTCCACACGGAGATCTGCAGCCGGCTGAAGGTTTGGTAAGCTTTGAAGATCCGGTGGGCCACCTCATCGTCATTTCTAGTGCCGTTGGAAAGTGCGTTTCCGAGATGAACAAAATTGCTCACGGTTTTAAGGTGGCTGCCGCCGACAAAGATTCGAGAAGCAGTGGTGTGTTGCGTGTTGGGTGACGGTTGGTGCATGATCACCATTTTGTCCGTGTTGATAGTCTGGCAGAGGTTGTCACAGCCGGCACCTGCTATTGAGATGTCCGTCAGCTCTGTAAGCGATGCGTATTCCACGATTATCATCACGGTGGGCGTCCGTCAACATGGCATAGAACAAGGGAATTAAGAGGGTGGGCGTAAGGACGCAGCCCTGCCTCACTCCATTGGTCACTGTGAATGCCTCGAAGATCGCACCGTTGTCCATGACGCGCTCCATCAATCTGTTGTGGAGCTGACGTACCATATGCGTGAATCGTTCAGGGTAGCCACATTTCTGCATAATTTTCCCAGTCCCTCGTGATTCACAGTGTCGAAGCATTTTGTCAGGTCCACAAAGGCAGTTTAGAGATGGGTTCGCATCTCGTAACACCTCTCCCGTAGCTGACGAGTGGCAAACGTCATGTTGGTGGTGCTTCGGTGTCGCCGGAAGCAACATTGGATTTCAACGAGAATCCTTGTTCAAGGCGTTCGTTGGGGCGATTGAGAAGGGTACAGTCGGAGACTTTCCCGGCGATGTTCAGTAGTGAGATGCATCTGTGATTGTCACAGAGTTGCCGCTTCCTTTGCGATTGTAGAGGTAAACAATGGTTGCGTCGCTGGGATCCTGAGGAACTTGTCCACAGCACCACGTCATTTTAAATAGCGTGGAGAGTTGGTTCATCAGGCGGAGGCCGCCGTGCTTGTAGATTTTGGTTGGAGTCGTATCGGAGGCTGGTGCTTTCCTGCTGATGAGTTGCTGCACAGCACATATGGTTTCTGGGATGAAGGGCAGGAGATCCAAGTCGACGTCGATTTCGATTTAGGGGAGCCAGTCGATGGTGGCGTCGGAGATTACGAAGAAATGGTTGAGGACATTTCTGAGGTGCCTGAATCAGCGCTTCAGAATCTCCGGCTTCTTCGTCAAAAGCGTCGATCCGTCGGAGCTGAGAAGCGGTGCATTCCTTTTGGTTAGGGGGCCAAAGAGCGCCTTGATCGAGGCAAAGAAGTTTTTTTGATTCGTTACAGTCGGTATATTCATAGATCTCATCGACCACGCCAGCTATACAGCCGTCCTTTATTTCTCGCAACCGTTGTTGCGCAACGTGGTGACATTAGTAGAAGGCTGATTTGTTCGCATCGGTTGGACGGTCAAGGTAGGCTCTATGCAGCCTAGTCTTCTCGACAAGCAGGTTAGTGATGACTGCGTCATTGTCATCGAACCAGTCCCGATGTTGGCAGCATGCGTGGCCGAGGAGAGTCAGGGCGGTCGACTGGACTATGTCCCTCAGTTGACACCATTGGTTCTCCGCGGAGGCGTTCTCGTCGGCGGCGGCGGCGGCGGCGTCGACAGCGACATCGACTGGAAGGTTGGTTAGTCGTGATCTAGCTCATCGCTAAAATGGGGATGGTGAGCAGGCAAAGACAATGAAGCAGTATTCAGCTTACCTGGGGTCGCTTACCTTGAGGTCTCCTGCGTGGCTCTAGACGGATCCTCATCTTGAAGAACACAATGCGATGGTCGGTCCACACGTCAGCATCCGCGATCGCCTTTGTCATCAACATGTCCTGCTAGTCTCGCCGCCGGACGAGAACATAGTTTGGCAGCTGCCAGCGCCGCGATCAGGCGGTGAATCCAGTTAGTTTTCTTTAGCATCGGCACGCGGAAGGTGTTGGTCAGGATGAGGCGGTGCTCTACGCAGGTATGCAGGAGAAGGAGATCATTGTCCTTACAGCCGGCCCTTCCATGAGGACCCAGGACTCCCCTTTAGACAACGCAGTGTGTCCTGACGCGGTCACTGAAATCACAGAGGAGGACTAGCTTATCCGCCTTAGGCCCAGTAGCTAGAAGGGCGTGCAGGTTCTCGTAGAACTTTGTCTTCGCCTCGTCTGAGCTGGTCATTGTTGGAGCGTAGGCGCTGATGACGCTGGGGAATTTGCCTCCCCGAAGAGACAGACGTAGGCTCATCAGAAGATCGTTCGTGTCCTGTGACAGATGGGACAGTCGTCCCACGATGCCGTTTCGAATGGCAAAGGCGACGCCGGCGTCTCACCGTTCTGCCCTGGGGCGGCCGCTCCAGCAGAAGGTTTAGCCGGCACTTACCTCCTCCAATTAGCCTTGTTAGGAGAAACGGGTTTTGCTGAGTGCAGCGATGCCCACCTTGTACCGCGCCAGTTCCCGAGCGACCAGCGTCGACCTCCGTTCCAGCCGGTTGCTCTTGGGATTGTCCAAAAGGGAACGAACACCCCAGACGGCCAGAGCGGGTGGACCCACCCTAACTGCCTGTGGGGTTTGGCATAGGGGATAGAGAGGGGAAAGGGAGAGAGTACTGGTTCTTGTTAGTTAGTTTCGACCGAAGGTATTGCAGTCTGTGATCCACGGTCTGCATGCAGATGTCGTGAGCTCAGCACTGTTTAAAACACATTTCATAGCCCCCTCCTTCTCGCTAGTGTACGGTGTGCTTTCCCTAAATGAAACTTATTAGTCGCAAGAGACGGCTGCAGCTCTAACTATGGGTCACGAGGTTCAGTGAGAGAACGGCCCTCTGCCCTGGGCCCCATTCGTGATTTCTTGTCGCGCTCGCCTTAGGACATACGACAGGGTGGTAAGATAGTTGTGTGGAGTGGAGTGTAAAGAGATCGAAGTGTGGGGGAGAATGTGGAGAATCATGCGAAGGAGTAGAGCGGGCAGGTCTACCAGCTACAGGGTCGGTAACTTGCCTTATGCTGAAATGCAAGCGTGGGAAGGCAGAGACAACCAATTGATATTCAGCTTGTAGCGTCATTAACCTTGTGGCCTCCTGCGGAATTACCGACGATGACTCCACCTGGAGATAATGGATGGGGTGATCCGTGGGGCTTTCGGCCGTGGGAATACGGAAGAGCAGAGTGTGGAGATATTGAGGGCGGAGAATAGGTGCGAGGGAGTAGAGGGGGCAGGTCTGCCAGCCACTGAGTCAGTAACTTTCTAGGTGCTGATATGCCAGGATGAATAGGCAAAAACAGCCAAACGGTATTCAGGTTACCCGTGGGGTAACTAACCTTCTGGTCTTTTGCGGGACCGGTAGATGCAGACTAATATGGGTAATGGGGATGCGGTGATCTTTGTTGCGAACGGTGGTAGATGGGGGACAGAATTACCGTGCGTGGAGATGTACACAAAAATATCCTCACCTCCTTTAGCCTACCGGTCGAGGCGGTTGCCGGGCTGTGCCATTAGGCAGAGCCTAGCTTAGGGGGGCCAGAGGTAAGAGTTGGGTGCAATTTAATAGACGTTTGGCTTAGTCAACACCTGTAAGCAAGCGACCTACTACGACCGTCACGTGGTTTCACAACTGGACGTCCCTGCACCTGAAGGAGGTCATGTGCTTAAAGGGTAAAACTGTTAGTTTACCAGCCCAATGAGGAAAATAAGATTCTGATGTAGAAAAACGAACGCCGTTCCAGTCATCCAAGCAAAATATGGTTCCTTTGGCAGTATTCAATCGTTAAAACTAGTATAATTTTTGGACAAGTAATACGACGCACGTAGCAGATAAATGCAAATTGGGCTGGTTCATTTTGGGAGAACGAGGAGAGATTTGAGTAGTACCTGTGGTACTAAAAGAGCGCTGACAACGTGCGCCGAGTATATTTAAGAAGGATAGGCAGGAATCATGCCATATAAGGATGACCGGATGACATGGCATACGATTTGTTCCGGGTCCCCTATTCCTGATTACGCTGACGCATTCGTGATGCAAAAAGCTATGTGAAGGTTTTATCCGTCGAGGCTTTTCTGCGTGGTTCAACTTGCAAACTCGGAGAAGTGGAAGCAGGAAGGGATGTTGCTATGGAATACACGATTATCTTTTTTGACTGGAAGGGAATATTAATGTCCTTTGATTATTCCTTACGCAGGAAATAATGTGAGAAACCGGCTTGTCAAACCCGGTTTTCAGCAAGTGCTGCAACACCTAAGTTCTACCGAAAATCGCACTACATAGCCTTGTATACCCAAGACCTGGCAGCAATGAGAATATCAACTAATTGCAAAATTGGAATTACGGAAGGTTTGCAGACTGCTAAACCAAACGAATGCAGATAATGACTCACCCCTCCACTTGGTCAAGAAAATCGCTAACTACCGAGAGTTTCTTATTGCTGGAAATTTCAAAGCATCTGCAATAGATTGTGCTAGTCTAACAGTTTGCAGTACGCCTTCCTCCTTTACTTACAGGCTAATGGACCTCAAATGTAACCTTCCTCAGGCATAGTGCGTAAAGACACCAACGAGATTTAGAAAGAAGCAGAAAGTAAATTGCTTGGATCTAATTTTTACAAAAGACTTCCCTGACACTGACGAAGTGCATTCCAGTTCACCTTTCAGTAATAGTGACCATTCTATGCTCCTGTGGGATTACTTGCTGTATTCTCAACGCCAGCACAGAATGGAAGCCAACAAAGTGTATGCTAGGCAGATTTCAACATGACGAGCGATAAATTGATATCTGTGAACTGGGGGTGGTTGCCCACAGCGGATCCAGATGGAGACAATAGATAATTTGAAATGATTTGTGAATCTGATTTTGTGCTGGTATTCAGCAAAGGTCTAATAAACAACAAATCGACCTACCTGGTTAACAAGAGCTCTTATCTAACAGTGAGGGAAGAAGAATATGAAGTAGAGGAATTTCAGGGAAATCGGCTCACAGCAACAACTTGAGGAATTTAGTCGTCCAAAAGATTCTTTCACAACACAGATCCGTCAGAAAAGTAACGACGATGGATTCTGAATTATTCCACTATACATCAACAGTCGACTTTAAAAATACCCCGTCGCAGTTTTTAAAGGCGACAAATGCACGGAATTCATTCAAAACAGTAAGAATTTCAGGCGATTCGGACAATTCTGGCTTTTGTATTCACTGGGGAAAAGCAATTTCACATTCTCAATGTCAACAGTCCTGATGCAGATGGCGGCTCGGTCCTTGAATCCACACACTTCTCAGTGGCGCTTTTGAATGTGCGCTACATAATCTTAAAGATTCTAGGTCATCCGGTCCGGAAAATATACGAGCGATGCTCTTGAAAGAATTGACAGACGAACTCTTCAACCTACTAGTGTAAATCTTCCTTTCATTTGAATTGGGAGACTTTCGTCGAAGCGACAGACAATAAATATCTACCCGATATATAAGGATGGGGCTGGAAGCAATATGAATATTTATCGTCTTGTTAGTCCACTTTGCATATGTTGTAAAGTGATGGAAAACTTGCTTAAGAAGGCGATAACGAAGTCTTTAGAGTAGAGCCACTTACTCTCAGGGCTCTAGCGTGGATTCAGACAAAACCGCTTTTGCCTTTTCAGATTATTGCCTTTAACTAGTCAGTGGACTCGTGCATCGAACGAGGATGGCAGCCTTGAGGTCATCTACAATGATTGCAGGAAGGCGTTAGACTGCGACCTACACAAGCATTTAGTCAACAACTTATCTGCAATTAAAATAAGAAGCAAGCTACTCGCATAAATAGTGGAGTTTTTACGGAGAAATCGCAAACCAAGTGCGTTGCTGCTTTGAAGTCATCCCTTACTCCCGTTTTATGTGATGTCATCCAGGGCCAGTCCTGGAACCGTTACTCTTCGACGACTGTGTCGACAACGTGGGATGCAGAGCCGTCATGAGTGTCGACGATGTCAAACTTTGGAGAACAATAAATCTCATGAAGGTAAGCCCACAAATCAAGAGAGTCTAAAGGGACTTAACAGATGCTTTGCTGTTGGCTCATAAATTTTAACCTTGGTAAGTGTATGGCCATAAGACTCTGTACCAAAAGAACCAACGTGGACTATGACTCTACCTGAAACCTCTTCGATTTGCAGCACTTTTCAAATTTTCGGAGCAGACGAACCTCGGTGTTCTACTGATATCCTCGTTTAAACCATTGGCACGTTGTCAAAAGGTGGCCAAGCTTGTAACGCAGATGCTATTCTTGCTGAGACAAGCATTTGAACGGATCAATAAAAAATTATCCGGCAAAACCTATGGGACATTTATTCAGTCTCACTTCGAGTATGCAGTAGAGGCCTGACGTCTCTGACGCAAGAAAAATTATCAACTTACGGAACGAGTGCAGGATGGTCGGCCCAAACGGACATCCGACGGAACCCTCTCTCGCATTGGGTCCGTGGATGCTGGAATTGACTTCCTGATGCAGTGCTGTTTTCAGACACTATTAGAATATTAAACTGCAGTCTAAATACTCCTTTGCTGAGAAACTACTGGAACTGTAATCAAGTTTGCATCAGTGGCCGCAGTTTAGGCCTGGGTCGCGCATACTGATGACCTGACACTTCATAGAATTGGTGCCGTAAAAATTCATGTCACTGCTTATTCGGATATAAATATGGGGACTCAAGAGCGAAAAACTTATGCTCTAAATAAAGTTATTTGAATATACTTAATCGCTTTATGCTGTCCGCAGAGGGTTTTAACTACCTGGTCTCCAGTTCTTACGCATAATGTTTGTGATTATTCAATCCGCCTTTCTATTGGCTTATTTGGCGTTTTTATTGCGGCGGCTTAAGCCATGGGGAAACCCTAGCTAATAAGACCACCGGGTCCAGTTACAAGCGGGAAGATAAGTGGAAGACCGGTTGAAAGTATGTTGTATTCTGTACAGAATTGTTAGAAAAGAGGTTAGAAGCCAGAGGAAATGGCCTCTGGCGTCGGGATAGCAAGGT
Source organism: Spirometra erinaceieuropaei (assembly GCA_902702965.1). Taxonomy (NCBI): domain Eukaryota; kingdom Metazoa; phylum Platyhelminthes; class Cestoda; order Diphyllobothriidea; family Diphyllobothriidae; genus Spirometra; species Spirometra erinaceieuropaei. The sequence continues at coordinate 128,983 of CACRXP010001024.1, forward strand.
ACCAAGCGTGTGCTAGTGGATGCGTCAAAGTGAAGTAGTCAAAGGCGTGAAGGACAGCATACACATAGGCAGCAAGACACTGGGAATAAATCCTAAATAAGAATGAGCTGAAAAGTTGTTAATGCTAATTATAATGATTTTATTTAGTGCCAGTTTACAGGCATTGTCAGGGTAGCGTTAAGCATAAATCCAGCCAGCAGTGAAAAAAACTCCTGTGGGAAAGGAATAAGAATATAGGTGATGCTTTTTATGGTTTGGAGGGCTCACGAGAAAAAAAACTGCTGGCGACAAACTTTTGACCGTCAAGAAGGGAGGGGCTGCACGGTATCGGATAATATCAGTCGCCAATTACTTTCATGAAGTTGGGACTAGTCCAAACAGAAGCGCCGAAGAACATCTGTCGCTGCTGGCCAAAGAAAATTTCCCTGGTGAAACCGACCATAGTGGTCAGAGACCACGAACGCCATCGCTACGGTACAGTCGATAAGTGGATTCAGCCCCCAAAATCTGTGGAAGCTTTTCTGAATGCAAAAATCGAGTAATAGTTCTCTTAAATAAAGGATAATTTTGCAGAGTTTTCACACTCCTGGGTAGTTCATTCCAAATAGAAGTTGCATTTACAGAAAAGGCATTGTCAATCTAATTTGAACAAGGAGAAGGAAAAAGTTAGACAGTACGAAATATATACTGGAATACATGGAATTAGGTGCAACGGAGAATGATGAAGGATACAGGGATAGATATGAGCTGCAGCCGGTACGATGATCCGTCCGGATGGAGAGGTGTCACTAACATGTTAGATAGATAGATAGATAATTTTTATTAAAGACCCGTCGGGGTCCCATCAATCAATCAAGTTTAAATAAATTTGCATGCGAGTTTTAGACGAGGTAGGCCGAATCTTTACAAAATGCAATTCCTAGTTTCTGAATTAGAAGTCCATTAAGAAACATGATGATTGAGGGGTGAAAAAAAAACTCCTTACAAAAAGTTAAAAATGATTGGATTAATTTTACAGGAGAAAAAAAAACCCTCCATAAACATAATAACAGAAAAAAGCGAGCAGGACTGGTCTGTAGGTGGCGGTATATAACGGAATGTTGTCGGTCATCGTCAGGGTAGCAATAAATGTCAGCCTTGAAGGGTACGAATGTGGGTCAGACAGGACTGGCTTGCAAATGGCATTGTATTAGGTATTCACAATTGAGATCGTCTGGGCCGGATTGGTACGCCGCGTCAAAGAGGCCAGACGAGGGGAACCCAGATGCGATCGGCCACAGCACGCTTCGAGCTCAGCCGAGCAGTGAGGAAGGGAGGTACGACCGAACTACTAGTAGACAGTGAATACGGAGGGTTCCGCCGTGAGCGTCGACAGACCGCATGAGGTCGGAATGCGAGAGATGACATCAAAAACCGCGAAAATTGTCGCTATGGGGGGGGGGGGGAAGGATAGCAATGGATTTAGAAACCAATTCAAAAAAGGGGTTTCTAATTATATAATTAAGAGTCACCACTTAATCTACCACTAAATCCCAGGAGGACCCTTCTCGAAGTCAAGAATCTGAGTGTTCGGGAATGAGACCGTTAACAGTGCCTTTGTGCTTTCCGGTGTAAGATTTTTGCGCAATTTCGACTTGAATATCAGTAACCTAGGCGATAATCTAATTTCAGGCGGAAGATTATTCCAAAGGAAGGCATATTTGGAAGCAAAGAAGAGGGAGCGCTTAGATGTAGTACAAAG
>CACRXP010001024.1:134052-149006 GCA_902702965.1 Spirometra erinaceieuropaei
CATTTGTTACGATTGAGGCTTAGACACCACTCATCACACCATTTTTGCAAGCGATTTAAATTGTCTTGTAATTGTACAGAATCTTCCGGCTTCTCTATTGATTGCCACAATTTGAGATCGTCGGCAAACATAACTCGCTCGCAGTTCAGACAGTCCAGGCAGTCGTTCACATATATAAGGAACAGAATTGGTCCCAGAACGCTTCCCTGCGGAACGCCACTGTGCACGGATGCCCATTCCGATTTAGCGTTCCCGATACACACACGCTGAGATCTGCCCGTCAGAAAATCGGCTAGCCATTTCAGAAGATTTCCATTCACACCCACTTGACGTAGTTTACATATAAGTCGTCTGTGTGCAACACTGTCAAAAGCCTTTTTGAAGTCGATGTACACGGCGTCGACTGATAAGCCCATGTCAATTGATTTCGTCCAGCTTTCCATGGATACTAGGAGGTTGGTGAGACAAGATCGACCGCTTCTGAATCCATGCTGATGTAGACTGAGCAAGTTGTTTTCTTCGAGGTGCCGCATCAGCTCCGTTTTTATTACTCTTTCCATCAACTTGCAACAGATGCTAGTGAGACTCACTGGTCTGAAACTATTTGGGGCTGTTCTCTCGCCACCTTTATAAATGGGGCTTATATTTGCTTTCTTCCAGTCGGTAGGCAAAGCCCCGGTCTCCATCGATGTTTTGAAGATCTTGGATAACGGAGAGGCCAGTTGGTCTGAGAGCTCATTCAGAACTTTCGCGAACACGCCGTCCGGACCAGGGGATTTAGTGGGCTGTAGTTGCCTCAAAGTTTTCCTTACCGTGTCTGTTGTGAAGTCCACCGTGCTAATTGTACTGTTGGATTTTACATTTGGGGGGTAAACTCTTTCATCAAAAGCCGGCTCCTTAGTATACACAGACGTGAAGAAGTCGGATAACAGATTCGCCTTATCTGATTTGTCAGACAACGTATTTCCCTGGCGATCTTTTAGGCAGGGAATGCAGTCCCGGTTGCGTTTTGCTTTATTCACGTATCCAAAGAATTTTTTTGAATTTTGCGGGATATTTTTTAAAAGTTTTGACTCAAATTGTGCCCGTTGTCTCCTCAACAGATTCCGACATAAATTCCTCTGTTTTTTGAAGTCAGCCAAATGCTCTGGTTGTTGAAAACTTGCGTACTTTTTCCAAAGTCTCTTGGAGACTGTCAGCCCGTTACGAAAGCGGACACAGCCACGGCACGTCTGATTCGGCCGTAATTCTCATTGACCAGTCGGAAAGCTGAGTAGGCGAACGCCAAAGACCTCTTGTGTGCACGGAAGACACTTGTGAGAGAATCAGCATTGCCATAGGCGCTCGGTATAGGGCCACTTCGCTTTAAGAAATACAACATCATGTAGAGAGTGAATGAATATATTGGGCACACGTCCTTGGGTAGTACAACAGTAAAAATCTAGAATATTTCGGCTGAGATGGATGTCCCAAATTAATAAACTAATTTAGATTAACATAGTCTTAATCCCGATCGTTCAGTTAAAAAATGTTCTGCGAGTTGCGGTGCAGAATGCGGCTGATAATAATGGATGGGTTTAAATAAAGCAGATAGGCACAATGCATTTCAGTTTCCGCGAATATCTGAAGATTGCTAAACCTAATGTCCTACTGGGGACAACCGTGGCTTTGAGATCCAGCTCCAGACATCCCTTCGTAAACTGACGACTCCAAATGTATTTACACCCCATCCCCCTTCCCCCCAAAAAAGTCATCACTGTCGAACAAGTTAGTTTCTCTGACTTCGCGAAAGCACTTCTATCAAAGAAAGTTGTCTTGTTTTCCGTAACAGCATCCCTTCCTGCTTCCACTTCTCCGAGTTTGCAAGTTGAACCACGCAGAAAAGCCTCGACGGATAAAACCTTCACATAGCTTTTTGCATCACGAATGCGTCAGCGTAATCAGGAATAGGGGACCCGGAACAAATCGTATGCCATGTCATCCGGTCATCCTTATATGGCATGATTCCTGCCTATCCTTCTTAAATATACTCGGCGCACGTTGTCAGCGCTCTTTTAGTACCACAGGTACTACTCAAATCTCTCCTCGTTCTCCCAAAATGAACCAGCCCAATTTGCATTTATCTGCTACGTGCGTCGTATTACTTGTCCAAAAATTATACTAGTTTTAACGATTGAATACTGCCAAAGGAACCATATTTTGCTTGGATGACTGGAACGGCGTTCGTTTTTCTACATCAGAATCTTATTTTCCTCAGTGTGCTCGCAAACCAACAATTTTACCTGTTATTGCCGTTCGTGCACACCTCTAAGAATGAATCTTATTTATCTCCTGTCTTTCCTTACCCTTGCAGTTAATTACTACTTAACTTTTACTAAACTTTTATGATCAAGTGTTTTTTTATCCGAATTGTAACCGTTAAAACTTGCATTTGAGAATAATCTCTAGTTATGTTTCAGTTTTATAAATATCCCAGATTTGCCTTTTGTAACCTACGAAGGACGTAGTGTTAAATTCCTTAGTTTTAAAAATCATGTGTCTTTTAACTTCGAGTTTACTTTTTATGAGGAAAAACAAAGTGATTTTGTCTTGAGTCCCTTCTCACTGTAAATTGACTGTATTGGCTCGCCGGTTGGCTTCAAATATTAAAACCACTTTGGATCCGATATTCTAGCTATGTTTGCCCTATGTTTATAATCTTTAGGCCGTGAAGTATAATCCGCGTCTTACATATCAGGTAGTCTAACTAAACGAGGCTGTTGCTGGCAGTGATATTTACTACTGCTCCAAATGTGCGTCCGAGTTGCATTAGGCATTTTTCTTGGCCCATGCCAGAAAAACGGAGGTTTTGCATAACGGTTCAAAACGTTTTTCAGAAATTTCATTAATAATGTTATTTTCAAGCCGCATACTTAAGTCGCGTTTCCTACCCGTACCATGGCTTTACTTTTCTGTTTTTGGGTCTGTGGGATTTAGTTTTCTTGTGATCATACTTATTTCATCCTTGCTAAGTGATTTTTGTTGCACAAAACCATAAAACAAGTGTACAAACATTTGCGCTTTCATGGCCTGGGCTATAAATTTTGGAGTGAGTGAGCTGCGATCTGCAAGTGGACCTTTCGTTTATTTCTGTTGCATGACAAAATATAGAATTGCACAGTACATCTTTTATCGTCATAAATTTACTGAAAACCGCTGGTTCTTTATAAAGCGTGTCTTATTAACTGCCCCGTATAGTTCATGAAATATTATGACTTTCACAAAAAGTCATTCTGAAGCAAAAGTCGCCAACTCCACGTTCCCGAATGCCTCTTAATAGTAAAGAAACGACAGGTTTTAAAGTGATGGTATTGTCAGATTCGTGAATCAATGCCTACTGGCATAACAGTACATAATTTTCACTTAAAACTAGACTTCAAATTAATAGCAATATCAGGTATTGCTTAAGTAAAACTGATTATATGCATGCATAAGGAAGAGAGGCCAAGGAAAACATGGAAATAATGAAACCCAATAATACTTTTAAAATATCAGTACCTTCCTGACTGTCCATTGGTGTCTACGCAGCACAACGCGTCTCAGGCACGGAGATACTATTTTCATAAAAACAAAATTTTCCTCGAATCGAAAGGTATTTATTTTCCTTGTGTCATTTTATTCTAGTGAATTAAAAAGATTTTCAATAGGGTGTAGGGAGGTATAATAATTGGTTGGAGGCCACATGTATTGAGACTTGTCGTCGCATAAAACCTCTATTACGGTTAAAAGCATTATCAGATTCACATTTATTCAGAGCAATTATCGGGAGCATTATCAAATGAAATTGCGGCATCCATTCGGCGTTGCTGGGTAACGTTATAACCGAAGACACCCCTAAAGATGCCAACGGACGCCTTGTTGCTGATGGTGTTCGTGGTCGACCGCTTGACTAGCTGCTCTCTGAAGTTGATAACCATTCAAATCTTTAAACGTCGACGCGTGTCGAGGGTTCATGTTGGCACAGTATGTTAACTTGGAGGGTTTTCCCATATTTGACCATTCGTGTCGAATTTGTAGGCTTATCTGAGAAAAGGATCTCCTCTGCAATCTGTTCTTTTATAATGAGGGCCTGTAATCGATATAATTCCCAACAAAAAAGAATTTCCTTCAGAAGTTTCCTACTTGCAAACAACTTGATCATAACTTTTATTGCAGAATTCACATTTCTGCATCTTTTTTCTAGTTGTTTTCATAGAGAGCATTGGCAAATATTCCCTGTGAAATGTGTCAATATGCACAAAATTATGCTTTTAAGTGTACGCAGATGAAATAATCGTCTTGTTTACTAGCGGAAGGGTTCGGTTTACCCTGCTTATTTTTGGGCATGGTCCTATTAATAATAATTTGCCACAGAATGACCTTACTTATATTTAAAAAATGTAAGCCGGCGATTTGCGCGATAACCCTTTTGCAGCTAATTTTCCTATTCATTTGTAGCCGAATACTGAAAAAAGCTGTCTAGATATCTATGTCGCACTGTGTGACACAGAAAGTTGACAGCATGTCGCGGATATTATGTGTCTGTTTCAATCTAATAATTCTCGGTGTGGTAAAACGAGCCACTGTCAAACAAGTTCATTACCGAGATTTATGGCATAAGACGCCAAATATTTGCAAAACAGAATTTACAAGGCTGAATTTGTCTTTGTTTCCTTTAAAACAATACATTTTCATATATCTGCATGTATCCGATTTTCATGGACACAAAATCCGACTTTTCGCTCCCAAACGAGATGTATTTTAAACTCGTCTTGCCTACATTAAGGCTTGTTTATCGCACAAGGTGCATGAACTTAGGGTTTTGGTCAGTGACTTTCAGCAGCATGAAAACATACCTGAATATCAAAATAAGTCAGGTTTCCTCCAAACCTGGCCGGTCGTCTCACCGTAAAAGAGAGTTTATGTGAATTTTTCTATCTCAAATAACTTTCTGATCCATAAATCAGTCCAACGAACACAAGTAACAGCACCAAATGCATTAAATACTATGCGCTCACATTTCGATCACGACACTTTACGAGTTAGGCCATATACTGTTCATATATGTTGGAAATGGGGGAGTGGGGGTGTCTACTTGTGGGCCCACATGATGGCCGTAGGAGGCAAAGGCAGACTACGCCTAGCATCCATTAATTGGCACTCAACTATTACAGGTGGCTCCTGGAAGCCAGGCTTCGCCTAGCGGCCGCACCCCGGTAACTGCCTCGACCGGCAGGCTAAACCAAGTGAGGGTGTCCGTGTGTGTATCATCTAACACGGCAACTATGCTCCCCTTTCTACTCCCCTTCCCCCATCCCCTCCCCTCCCCCCTTGAACCCATCACCCCTCACTCTATACTCTATACCTCACCATTTTCATCCGCGGTGTGTTTGGGCGCGTTGGAAAAGGGTACTGACACAACTGCGTTGGTGACCGACGGGCTGGTTGCTTCTGAAGTGGAGGATGCGCCTAGTGTTAGTCGCCTTGCAGTAGGCCGTCATCTTTATATTCCCGTATGCCAGTTTTGTGACTTGTACGTCTAAGAAGGGCGATCGGTTGTCGGCCTCTTCTTCCATAGTGAACTGTATGTCGAGAAATACTGAATTCAAAAGTGCTACTGTTTACTACTGTGAAAGTTTGTGTATAAGGTCTCTAGTGACCAAAGGAGTAGAAACATACATATATATATCCTTTCCTCTTTTATCGCATCAAGATGTTGCACTTACGGAATCCGGAATGAATCGGCTTATGCAGTAAACTGTCCAAGAGACCTCGCAGAATGGAACCGATTGAAGTCTGCTCATATTATCAAATATAATTTTTCAACAAGCTGCGCTTCATAACCTTCCTTGTTGGTTACGAAAGTTTTGTTGGAATGTAAAGCAAGTGCACTTGCCTGACCTCTAGGGTCAGGCAAGTATTTTACCTTCACCAGAACTTTCCCCTTTTCTTGTTTTCATGTACAAGGCACACACCGATGGAATCTAGCAGAAAGCCTCGATTGTCACCATATATTCTGTCTCACCAACCGCCTCGGAAACCTATGCGTATGTCAACTTATATTTTATAAATTTAGTCTACTCATTCTGTTATACGTATCGGCCGTCAAATGTTTCATTTCTAAAACATGTAATCATGATTTACGAAAGAATACTGACATTCAGATCGAAGATATGAGCATTCTCTTAAACCCACTATAGTAGCCAAAACATTTATACCTATATACTGTTAGGTGGCTTTTATGTAAAGCACGAATATGGGAAGTATTTTTATTCTAATTTTATTTGGGCGCTGAAAATATCATATCACCAGGTGTATTTCTATAATTCAGGTTTTTTTCTTCATACCGTCCCGTGCATATTAGCTGGCAATGTTGTTGCGGTCAAAAGCATTTCCAACCATAGCCTTAAATATCTTAATTTTTCTTTTACACGCGTAAGTAACCCTCCTTAAAACTGACAGATTGCTTAATTACGCTTGAGGATACACGAATTTCTTACGGGGGAACCTTCCCGAGGATTACGACAGAAGCTCTTATCATTGATCCTATGCTTAGTGTTGTGTTCAGTCCATTTCAACTTACTTCAGTTAGTTCATTGCTTATATTCCTTCTTTTCAACATTAAGATTTGCATGAGACATTGTGTAGAGCTTAAGCAAATACGCCCCCTGCATCAGAACTGAATACACCGATAACACGCCATTCATTCAAAACTTTCATATTCATTTCCCTAACTTCGCCATGTGATTTGTTCCGGTAGACGCCTTTATTCAAGTAAGACTTCCTTCTTACGTCATATTGTGCTGAATTTTGCTTACTCTCATAGTATTTGGCTCTCTCGTCTCACATAAGCCTAATATATCACAACATCATGCCTCCTCATTAAAAGGGGACTTCTTCAAATCCACTCATGTAATGATGTAAGTCTTGAGTCTTTTCAGTCGAAAATGATCAGGCATCGGTTGAGTCCGATTAGGTATGCCTACGAAGCACCAATCCATGCGCTTCAGTATCCTGTTCCAGCTCTCTTTACTTTGAGTACTAATAAAAATACGTCCGACCTATTTTAGGCCGCCAGCGAAAATGTTTTAGATATCGAATTCCGTACAATGTACAAAAGCCTCCTTGATGTTTCTTGACTTGTTACATGTCGGCTAAGTTGGAATTACATTCAAGTATTCCCGCTTTCCTCCGATCACATGCGCTTGCTTAAAATATAAAATAAAGGAATCAGTTAATTTGTTTCTGGAATCGGCTTAATTTTTCTCTTCAAAGAAAGTGCTCCACCTTGCCCTCCTCTTGTTTACGCTTTGGTTCTAACAATACTCTTGATGTTGCATCAAGGTATGCTTTTACGTGGGTGAGCTCAGGGGATAATTTAGCCGACTTAAAACGCATGCTCGGTTTGACCGGCTCATTGTTGTTCAACTCTTCATGATCGTTTAGAGCATAGTGAATGGATTCCACTGCTAAAAATGACTCCTATTGCCATGGCGAAAGTAGAAGGAAGAGCGGAGTGACTAATTATTTTGTAGATGACTATGGAAATTCGAAGGTATGAAGGCTTCTCTACAATTTCACAGTGGTTGTCATTTGGTTTACCAAACTTCTTCTCGGCATTACAACGCCGGGCTTTCTGCGACAAAACTACTCTTGCGCAGAATCAGACTTTTCTACACACATCTTGCTTTGGTCACTAATAAATAAGAGGTCAGTATCATTTTTTACGTGTCCAACTTTTGTCGAAGTACAACAAACGGCACGAATTTAGCTCAACTTGTGAAATCCCTTCCAAGTATTCTTTTTCCTCAAATAGCCCTACTTGTTTTAAACTGTTGGCAATGCTCTCAGAGAAGTTACTGTAATCATCCTGATATATTCGGCATTTGGAAAAACTCTTCAATTATCACTTCAATCACTCATAGTGACTTAAGTATCCCATTGAAGATTCTGGTTAATGCAACAGAGAATTTTACTTTGTTTATTTTACAAAGTGCTGAAGTCACCGACGAAGTCTCCTAATTTTTTAAACGTTTTAATTAACTGAATTGTTGTAGAATTATATGGAGGGAAGTTCCCTTTAACGCAGATGAAAAAAGATGTATCGAGTGTCGCTGGATTCCGAAATTCGCACATTCCCAGGCTTGAAAACCGAGGTTAGATTACAGATTTTCATGATTTCTGAACGGCGAAATTCGTTTTTACTGCTGTCTTGCGCTCCTTGACTTCCATATCGTCTTCAAAGTTTTTTTGCGTTCATCTGTGTGCCAAGAAGGCTCTCCGAACAGGGAATCTTGAAACTTCAAATTCTTCGGCAGAACTCAGAATTTTTTGATAAAATATAGATAAATATTGTCAAATTTGCCAAAAGAACGGCCTACACCACCGCATTTAAACCTTGGTTTTGTTGGTTAGGGGTGAAACGCGCGATTCTTAACGCATCATTCGATATTCAAACTGATCATTCCAATGAAGTAACATCGGTTACTAGATGCAAATGTATTTATCGAAAATATGCCCATATTGGTAACTGAATAGATTAGACTAAGTCCGAATCCGTAAACATTTAATATTTTAGGTCCCTTATCATTAAATGACCTACTCTCTGGTCCACGTTTTTTTACTTCTATATATCGGACCTTCGAATTAGAAGTGCTTTATCACTAAAATTTACCCTCAATTAACAAAATTCTTCTGAACGGGTTTTCTGGACTTCAGTAGCCGAAAGTTTTATGTAGCTCCGCTGGTTTGATAACTCATTCTGTCGAACGAGGTATCGTGTACTTACCAAAGTTCCTTTAAAAATAAGGCGCGAAGACTTGGTTAGTAATTAAGTGATGTTCCAAGGCCCTTAAGAATGTTACTTATACCTCGTTTGTTTCCAATACGTTGTTAATCTGCTTTCTATCTTTGACAAAAAAGATCTTTTGTGCAATGAGACGAGCGGCTAATCTGCTTTTTTCGAGGTGTAATTCTGTAGACAGCAAAACTTTTACCTTTCCTAAGCACATATGCACTTTCGAAGAGCGTTTCCAAAAGTAGTTCGTTTAAAGTTTAGTCCTTCCTGGAGGCTAACACGGTGTTATCTCGTTTTGTGGAATAATGACTATGCCTTCCTACATAATACCCGATTCAGAAATAAATGCAAACAAAGAGAAGGAAGTCTGGGTTGACCATTTTCGACTTATTCGTCATCGTCAACAAATTAGGCCAAACCAAGTTTTCTTAATCTGAGATTCGAACCCGGATGCATTGTTAATTTAATGTTAAGCCCAAAGCTCTACCGTTGAGCCGCAGACTCGTTGTCCTGTCGGTCTCCACTGTCAGACGTTCTTCCTACGGTAGATAATAATTTACCTCCCATTGGTCAATAAACCCATTGTCTTTCACTACCGGATCCTATGGCTGGTTGTTACTTTACCTTTGGCTATGAGATCAGTGGTTATATCCTTAGCGTCATACTCTGTTGCATACTGTTTGCTGTAATAGAGCCAAATATTCGTCTTGATTTTTTGCATATGCAAAAATTCAAAAATATACAGTTAATGCCATAATACTACTCTTCCGTCCCATGTTTGTTGGTCTTCTTCAAATAATTGTGTGCCTAATATTAACATGTCCAGACAAAATCAAGTCGCAAAAGTCCCTTAGCCCCGTCAGCGAATTTATTACCCTGACTGTCCTTTCGTTTCCCACTGTTTAATAAAATGACAACGATACCTAACTGTCCCTATTCTGTAAGCGGATAAACTCCTAGTGGCTTATTTGATCGCCAGAAATCTGACGTGAAAATGCATGCTTTTTTTCGAAAAAATACCTACTTGTTTAGTTTGGGTAAGCATGTTACACTGGAGTTTATTGAAGCGAGCCGTTTAGCGCTAGAATTAGGATTTAGGGTTGGCGTTTGGGTTTTGTGGTTGAGGTTTAGGTGAGAGTTAAAGTTGGGTTTGGGGCCAAGATAAGGGCCAGCCTAAAGATAGTGATTAGAGTTGGAGTTAGGGTTAAGTTTGCCTGTCGCATTCAGTTTTACCCAATCCGGCTATCATCAGCCAGCAGTCATGGATTTCCTGTTTACAGTCCGTTTATGCGCTCTTAATTCACATTTTTCGAATTGCGTGCCTCATCCGCCGCCTCGTTGGGGTAATAAAACAAACGTATGCCAGAAATGCGAGTATTCACAATGCCTTCCACAGATTCCACTAATTGCCTTGCTCATATGCTCTTCTGATAGAACTAATGTTAACATCCTTTCCGTTTTAAGGGAGTCCCTCTGCCCATTTTCCCAGTGGACTTACACATTAGATCTTTGCCGGCGGCCGTTCCCATTTATACTTATTATGGAGTTTTGGATCAGGAATTGCGGGTTCTAAGAGGTCTCATCTACGCTGATGACATGTTGTTTCGACCTCCCATGTATTTGCAAATAAAGCCGGCATTTGTTATCCTATGTTTTCTTAGCCAATGGTCTTAGGGGCTAAGAATAAAAAGCAGTAATCCAGGTGATGAAAAACTTGAAATGGCTTATGGCTTCCCCTCCCCTCCTCCATCCCATGGAATTCTACTTAATGCACCGAGCCACAAAAGGACAAACATGAACTCCCGACTTGCGTTGGTCGAGCTGTAGTACACCGGTGTGATTCCTTCTTCAGTGCCATATGTGCATGAGACACACGTGGATGGCGTCGTTCACATCGGGCATAGCACTCGCTGGTGCATGGGAAAAAGAAGAACGAGGGCATTTTAGAACAGTATGAGGTAGGTGGAATAAGGCATGAATCAACTAAATGTCAGATCGACGGTTGGGTAACAGAAATTGGCATTGGTTGTCAAACCTAATGTATTGTTTGTCCATTTCCACTTAAAGGTGATGGAGTGTGAAGGAAATAGGCCAGATAAGGCGATAGATGTTACCAAAAATCCCAGAAGACGGTATCTAGTGAGGAGTTCCAGTGATACAGCGGTGAGGAAATGACACAGATCATAATAACCCGTATTGTGGTTTGTCTGGAGGGCTATTTCAGGGAGGGTAACTATAAGCCGGCCCAGCCAGCTAAAACGGTTAGAGACAGTTAGAAAACTATACGCCACACTTCAACTCGTTCCTCCTCAACTCACAAAACGGAAAGTATTAAAGGCTTTTCTGTCGAAATAAGCTTACTTGTTTTTTGATTGAAAGCTCAGCCAGAAGAATGCAAATATTTTACCAATAAAGTGTAAAGTTGCCTCCAATATTTTTAATGACGTGGCGCGGCCCAATATCCCGTCGATCATAACTGTAGGATCCGCCCCTGTGTAAGTCTGTCCGCGTCGAGGACCGAAAATTTAGCAAAACATGATTTTCCGCTGAATCAGGAAATTCGAAAATCCGAAAGGCCGGCGCCTGGGTGAAAAGCTTCTGGACTGTGAACTTTGTATTTCATGTAGTCTGAAACTTTGATGAGAGGCTGCTGCTAACGATACAATTTTTCCCGCGCTATTTTCATTTACTTTATTACATCTCTGTATAGAATAATACGAAAAACTGCGGTAATTATAAAGGTAAAAATTTTCAAATGATTTTCTAAATGATTTTTTATTCAGAGATACCACAGTTCTTCGATTCCCTGCTAATTTGTGTGTGGTGTTTTGTCCTGCTTAGATCGGAAAACCATGCGTCACTGAGCTCTGCGATGTGGTCATCGAGTACCTATGCTATGAATCGGCACACAGCCAATGCATATTAATTTGGTATCAGGTTTCAACATTAAAGAACTGTTCCCTTTTTCTATGCCAGGCAGATATCTTGAGAGGCCTGTACGAGAACTCAATTTCGATAAGTCTCCAGTCCCTACTACAAACGTGCGTCCGACACCATCAAGGGAATATTCCGAAGAGGCGGTAATATGGGAGGACGAAAAAGAAGCACTCACCGGTAAGTTTTTTTAGACGACTGATGCTAGAACGTCAACTCAACTGAGAAGACTGAGATCCACTCGCTCGTATGCATGGCAGTCACGTGGCTCATGGATTTTATATGTGGCCAGATAATGTGAACAAGGTTTCCAATGGTCTGGCGTACTGAATTCATCCAGAGCTCGCTGTTTGTGAGATGACGAGAAAAGAGGGAGAATGTTATGTTACAAGCGGTTGGCTCTGTTGATTTATACTCTAGGGTTTAAGGCTATGAAACAGTTAAGTCAGCTAACTACTTGCTAAGAGCATGACGTTTGGTATTGTAGATCACATAATTGTATGCCCTCTAAAATTTCAGCTATGTAGGCCGCGCGACGGATTTGCCATAACTTTAGTGAAAATGACATTAAAGAAAGTTGTGTCATACAAAAACTTCAGGGAAAGCCAACATTTTTCGGACTAGCTTCTTTTAAAGTATAATGTCTTTTTGAGCGGTCTTTCTACCCCCAGAACACCTTTTCCGAATTTGTTCTGTCAGGGTTCACAAAACATTGTTAGAGTCTAGAAGTATGGCCGAAGAAAGGCACGAACGACAGGAAAGCTTATTTCTGACTCATTTGCAATCATCAGCCAGTCGCACCCGACCCGGCCGTTGCTGACGGTCTTTCGACGTTTCACTAACTCCCATATAAACCGTAACGTCAACCGATTATGGGACACGACGAAGGCGAAGGCGTAACTTCTACATCCAAGGCCTCAGTCGTTCTTGCACTAGTCTTAAATGACCTGCGACTAACAGGCATACTAATGGAAGAAATTTTTCGATGCTGCATTAAATAGCAACTTCGCTGCCATACACAGTTCGGTTTTCCTTTCGTTGACGTGTCTTAAAGTCTCTAAATGCACATTTTTGTAGATCTTTCGTTGAAATTTGATCAGAAGGAGACGTTTTTTTATGGGTTGTTGCGGCTGCTGTGTCGTTGTCAGTGTCATGTCTCGATACCATGGTGTCACTGATGATCTTGGCCTTTTGAACAGTAACGATTTCACTTGTGATAGTTAGCAAACTGCTGAGGCCAATCTTTAATTTCTGACGCGTTCTGTGCGACACCAGTTCAGGCGTAAAGATAACCAGAAAGACTGGCTTATTACCATTCCCCTCCTCAAATGCCCCCAACCAATGCTGGTGGAAGTAGGTTGTTATTTGGGAGCAAAGAATAAGATCGCGGCAGTCAGTGGCGTAAATCTCACGAAAACGCACATTTCACGTTTTCGCGCTTCCCTGTGCAATTTTACTAGTATGGACGCAAGAAGGTGCCTGGGGCATACGAAGCTCACCAAGCAGGATAATGACGGCATTTTTCCAAGGTGCACATCGACTGGATGCAATTGACTTTGGCAACTGACCAGTTTTTCGCAACAAACAACTCCGAAAATAACACATTCAAATATCTCGCGCACCATTTGTCGCACATTCAGAGACTGAGAGGCCTTAGAGCCACCGATATGCTTATAAATTAATAAGAACCCTGCCGGAAACAGCCATTAATAGTAATACAAGCTAAAAAGAACACCACTCCAAGCAAAGGATGATGTTGACCTGCCTGAGAACGTACCAACCCAAAATCGGTTCATTCCCGCACGTCAAGCTCCAAAACCACTGGTGTGATTGGAGGTTAATAGTAAGGGCACCCCTAGCGTTGGATAATAAGAATCCGATGGGTAGCGTGCTGACTCAAAATCGTTTGGCCATTGTATGCCAGGCCTTAAAGTCGCGCTCATGGCCATAGGTTAATATAAATGGCATGTGGAAAAGCGTATAATAACATAAGCCAGCAGGAAGGCGCTTATATAAGCAGTACGCCGAACAGAGGATGCTTGTGATTGGCATCTAAGTCTGCAAGTGTTCCGACGTAGTGGCCCCCACAAGGTGCTTCGCTGCAGATGTACTGAATCCAAGCAGGAGCCGGACTGGCTCACGTCACACGTTGTCCGATCTGGACAGAATCCGCACGAGCAAATAACTACTGTCGTGCATGTGCGTTGGGCACGCCTTAGAAGAAGGCTTTCACGTCGCATCCGCTACTGCGCCCGCTGGTCACCAAGTTCGGCCTGTCGACCGATGCATGGGGGAGGAAAGAGAGAGTGGCACTGACCGTGGAAAACCCATCACATCAACGGATTCCTCACTAAACTAAACCCTACACGTGCCAGCTGACGAGGAATTTCGTTCCTTCTCAGGACTGAGAATCAGTCAGCAGTAGATCCTTCCTAATGTGGCCTTCGTAGTACTCTCATGCAGATGAGGTCCGAGCCACCCTTACGGAATCTTGGTACATACAGCGTGGACTAGGTCGCTGTGACACGGATAGAAGGGCTGCTTAGCTTTGTCAGCCACTGCGTCCGATTCCGTCTCCCCTCGTCTCGACATTGTGGCTGGGGGGAGAGAATGCAGTAATCCTACACGAGTTTGCCTCACTGCTAATTAATTCACGCGTGGGCTACCGGTTCATGCCTTAGGGCATGTGGTGAGGTGGCCGCTTGCAACGATCAAACTGTTGTTCCGACGCAAACCGCTGACAAATTCAACCTACCGAAACGAAATAGGTAGGAACCATAATGCACGAATTCCGGTAATGACAACAAGCCGGCTTCAAGCTAATAATCCCCAAAATTCTGAAGTGCACGATTTTGTTGTTATTTGCCTGGGAGATGACCTTTTAGGGTCAGCTTCAAAATTTCAAGGAACGTCTGAGTTGAAGACGGTCTTACCAGAGGACCTGCCAGATTCGTCAGAACTCATTCTGGACAGTTAATCTTATCCCACGCATCATATGTACGTCTACTTTGATAAGTGAGGATGTCGCTAGCAGGGAGTGTGAAAGGAATTTCCTTTCTTTCCTTTCTTGTATCTTCCAGAGGGGCCTTCTTTTTGCGTTTGTGTCTTTCAGATAGACCAGAGGGGCTGCAAAAAATTGGAAACATCGTGAATTCTAGCACAGACTCGGAACCCGGTCCAGATGACAATTACGACACACTGACAT
>CACRXP010001025.1:34908-51223 GCA_902702965.1 Spirometra erinaceieuropaei
CAAACCTACCTGTATTGAACGAGGTGCCCGAGGTCTCACTCCACAATACTCACCATGAGGACCCAGTTGCCCCGTCAGTTGGTAGACTTCAAGGTCACAACTGATATCGCGTCTTGGTAGATTCAGGCGCGTTTATTATATTAAATTGAGAACTACGCCGAGGATAGATCTCCCAGCCCCACCCATACACGACCTGATTCCAATTTTATGCACCAGGCTACGCCAACGAATATACTCCCCACGTCAACTGAATGTCCATGCCCTGGCATGCTACGTGGCGGCCGCCTTACTGGCGATGGCAAGGTGGATCGTACGCTTGCAGTAGGAACGAGACATGGAGTCTGACGTCAAGGCGGTATTGATTCCCTCTCGCTCCTTAGGGAGGGCCTCCGTCAGAGAGGTGGCTATTATGAGACAGAAAAGGACGGAAGCAATTATACAGTCCTACTTCATCCTATTCGTCACCGCGAGTGCTTCCGAGTCCATCCGAACACGCGGACCATTGGCGGTCGGACAGTTTCAACTGTTATGCTGAATTCTCTCTCTCTCTCTCTCTCTCTCTCTCTCTCTCTCTCTCTCTCTCTCTCTCTCTCTCTCTCTCTCTCTCTCTCTCTCTCTCTCTTTCGGGGCTTCCTCAGGCAAATTAACTTTGGAATGATGCCAGGCCAAGTACGTGCACCTGAATCGTTCACCATTTCGCCAGATTTCATCCATCCCAGAAGTTTCCTTGATCTTCATTTGCGTCAAGTACTACGTCTATTAGCAGAAGAAAGCAGTTTAGTCGTTCTTTATGCTTACTCAGTTTGTTGGTTGGTTTTGTCTTCGACAGGAACGAAAGGAAATCTGAGCACCCAATCAACCACCAGTTCTAATCCTTATTCCAAGAAAATCTAGCACCGGTGAGGCGGATTTGAACCACTGACCTAAGGCTAATTGCTACACAAATACAGTCCTCCGCTCCTCCAGCTCAGCTATCACCGGATGAAGACGACAGTGGAGACGACAGAACACAACGACATTACCAAATGCCCAAGCAGTTGTTTAGTTTGATTTAGTCAACCCTACTCGAGTTTAAGTCGAAACCTCGGAGGCACAGACACACAGACACAGACGGGGTTCTTCTATGCCAAATGAAGGTCTGTCCAAGTTATACACTTCGCATCCCTTGTTAGCCAGCCAAAACTTATTTATAAAGATATTATTTTCTGGCAGGAGAAAAGTATGACAGAAAGTGACAGTTGACAGGAGTCAGTTGTGCGAGCTACACAACTAAGAAGCACGAAATTGTGGTTGCATTATAAAAGCAACACAGCTATGTAGCTCTGTCGAGCTTTGTGCCAAACCGGTTGGCTGGTCGACTTAGTACCACTGCCGGTCGTTTCTATGTTTGTTTGCTGTTGAGCTATTCTTGGAAACGGTCCAAATGCACTTTTGAGTGCTGTTGTAATCCGGCGTCTCCACTGTCGTCGTCATCCGGTGATAGCTCAGCTGGCAGAACGGAGGACTGTAGTTGGGTAGCAGTAATCCTTAGGTCGGTGGTTCAAATCCGCCTCACTGGACCTAGTTTTGATTGATCTTTGTGCCAGACCGGTTGACTGGTCGAGTTAGCACCACCGCTGACATTTTTGACGTTTGTTCCCTGACTTCTGCCCTTGGTTGACTGCTTGTCAGACCATGGCTGTTTGTGCGTCGTCATGGTAGTATAGAAGCACAGGTTGTTGTTTATAGATGGGAATGTGAGTTGTGAGTAACGAGAGAACAGGGTTCTAGAGGGGCAGTGCTGCCCACCACCCACTGCACTGTCGTCCTCTTTACTCTACTAACTCGACGGATGCTACTCCCAGCTGTGATCTGATGGATTTGCAGGTATCCAGCGGGATTGATACCCCAATGGAATGCTACTCTTTGCCTACACGACGTTCTGTCTTCATCTGAGTTCTGGCGATGGCCGCGTTATCATGCGTTCGGAAGTGTCCAACTAGATTAAACGCACCCGGAAGACGAGGTCACTGTGAGACCATTCGTGGTGTGTTTATTTTGCTTGAGGGATGTGGCGTAGTGAGGTGTGGTGGGGGATGTGGAATTGGATAGACGAATTGGCGTTGTGGTTGGTGTCCCAAATGATGAATTGGAGCATTGCTCGAGCGTTGCCATTTGGGCGATAAATTAACATTGGTCATAGTGCGGTGATGTTGCTCCGCGTGGTTTCTATTTTTTGGCTTTTGCTCCGTCTTGCCCTCCTACACTCGGTCCCCCACGAAAGATTTTGATCCACTTTTTTAACAGTAAATTGCGATGCCAGGACTCCTGGCTGACTTCGATGAATCTGGGTAAAACTTCAAGATATATTTACCTTTGTCTTGCTCTGTGTTGAGCCCAACTACGATTACCGATGGCGAAGACTGCATGACAGTTTCTATTTGACAGGGGCTATCTGCCGTTGCACTTTCGTTCATGACGTACAGTCTACAAACTGTAAACTTCCCGTGTATGGAAAATCATACACTCCTTTATATCATTATGATAATGCCAGACGAGGATGCTTAAACTTTGTAATGAATGTGAGTTATGTTGTTTAATTCACATGGGGCATTAATAACTGGACATATACGATGTTATATAAGGAGAAGAGGCGATCTCGGGAACCATAATTGCATTGTCCTGACGTTACAAATGCAAACGAGCTCCCATCGTCGGAGGTGAGTGTGGTCCCTCCTCAGCTGTATGAGCTGAAGTCATGGTAGATAAAGCATGGGTCGGTCTGCAGCGATCGCTTCTCAACTGTCAGAGGGTATGGTGGTGTAGATGAAGCAGCATACCAGCAACAGCAGTCGCTTCTTAACTATCTGACGTTCCCTCTGAGGTCAGATGAAACAACAATCGTTTCGGGCTAATACCTACCAAAATAGCTATATTAGGTATTCTTTCTAGGCAACAGGTGTTCGGGGGCCCTCTTCCGATTGTTACCGAGTGTGGTATCGCGCTTAACGGAATTTATAGGTAGGTGACAGTCATGTTAAGAGAGGTTTAGGATGTTATATGAACGGGCACTTCACGGAACTAAAAAATTGAATTCAAAAGACGGTACCCTGGCGTGCCTGAAATAGCTTTGAGAATATGCTGCACGGCTAGAAAAGTACAATCTCGCCTATGTAATCCTTACTAATTGCACACATAGTTCATAATTTCGGCAAAAATTTCATTAGCTTTGTCACTGACAGTACCAGCGATGCTGTCAATATACTAAGTACAAAGTTCTAGGCCCTGTTTGTTCTTCGTCTTCATGGCTGCCGGATCAGTTAGGTGGCATTTATACGTAGTTTATAAACTTATACGTTTATTGTCCTTCAAGACAGATAAGTATGATTTTAAAATTATTCCATGGCGTATACTTATCAAAATGCAAAATTTTAATGGCTGGCTCATGATTTAGTCACCCAGTAAATGTAAAAATCGAAAAGACAAAGGAGACTGAAATAGTCATTTCGGGATTAACTGTCGCCCTTGGTCCTATTCATATCGGGGCTGGTTAAATCCACGTGACACCATTATACCGTTCATTGGAATAGCTGCCGGCTGCGGTTAAGTGAGGCATTGTTTGACAAAAGTTTCCGGAGCCTAGGGCTGCAGTGCAGGCTGCGCTATTGAAAAGCTAAACGGTCCCTACTTATTGTCGAGGGGAGTGCACCATTGACTTCGGTGTTAACCCTCCCCGTACTGTCGATCCGAGCGAGAATGAAGTTTCCAGGCGGCAGAATATGATGTCCAACAACTGCATCCAGTAGATACTGCAACCCTTCTCCGTTTAGTGCTATTATCTGTTGCTGGATTTGATTGTGCTTTCCAGGACGAATCCCAAATGTTTGGTAAATGCAACTCCTGTCCCCGCGATCGCGCTTCTTCTTCTTCCTCCTCCTCCTCCTTTTCTTCTTCTTATTCTCAGTCCTAAGAGATAATCAAATTTGGCTGACGAAGCCATATTCTCGGAGGCCAGACACAGTAATATCGGGTCACACAGCTCTCAGAAAAGTGACGCAGGGTCACTGTTCGAGGGATAACATGTCTGTCAGTTTATGCAATACCAGAGCTGGAGTAAAACCTGTTGAACAGTGCTTTGAAGGATGTATAACCCACCAACTAACGCTCTCAATCAATCCCCCACGACTTTAGCTCGCTGGCCTACTAGCAATGCCTGCTGCACCCACGGACGGCAGAGGAGCCTCCTCTAGCAAACTAGATTTCCGCCGCCGACTCGGGTCTGGCTAAGCCGGAAAGACCCTAGAGGCTGTCCGACCCCTCCGTGCATGCTTTGTTCTTGCCCCGGTCTCCTCAACGCTCGCTGCGTCGGGCCCTCTCTATCTCCATGGGTGACGCATCAGCCACGTGGACCATATTTTTGGGACCGGGCTCTTCCACCACTAGTCCCCTGTCTGCGAAATCAAAAGGAACTCAGCCCTAATTGATGATGCCCTCGCAACTAGGCGACGTCTCACCGACAGCCGCCTCCCCATACTCCTCACGCGCATCTGCTCACGGGAGAATGCGGCAGCTCAGAGCTTTTCTCAGGCGACAAAAGCCTCGCTAAAGGACAGTGGGATCTGTCCATGTGCCTGCCTAGGCAAGATCCTATCTAGCAGATGGGCGGTCGCGTGCCGCGGAGTGGCGAATTCCCGCGTTGGTTTTTGCTGAACGGAATGTGTACACAGTTGGACGTTCAGATGGGAGATTCCGCAATTCCAAGCCTATTTGGGTGGGGATTAGTATATTACTGGAGCTCGAAAGTGAAACGCGTTACGATGTGCCAGCGGATTGGCGTCCAACCCCCCACACCCTCAACACTGTTATAGTTTAGTACGCAGTAGTGCGAAGTATGCCAAAACAGCCACCGCGTCCAGTAACTTCTTCGGAGGTTCTGATTTAGGCTTGTCTTATTAACGTGGCGTGAGTGGTATGAGACAACAATAAAAATAAAAAGTGAGACCAACCGGACGAAAGCCCTCTTCATGACAATCCACTGGACGCGCTGTTCAGCCGGCCGCTCGCCTTTGTACCGTAGGACAAGAGGATTCGGCCCTTGAGAGGAGGATCTTGATAAAAATGACTCCTTCGTACGTATTTTATGGGGACTCTAATGAGTATAATCATCTGAGCACGTAGGAGACTCTGGCTCGACTTCCCTCCAATGGCACAAGGAGGGACTGTTTCGGTAACTACTACATCGAGCGTCTTCCTGTCGGTCTTGGCTGGACTATTAGAAATAGAAATGAGAGATAAGGTGATACCGACAAAAACAAGGTATCACCTTATCAACATATACCACTAGTCGCTGTGCGACTGCCTGCGAGGGTTTAAGTATGAGCCCCAAGGCACAACAGAACGAACATGTTCTGTAACCTGATCGGTGAGCGCCCATCTGTCATAAGAAATGAGAGACCCTGTTGTCCCAGTCCTCCCTATTATTGATCAACTCGCCGGCAAGGCAGCTTCACAAATATTGCACCACGCCTCACCAACAACAACCTCCAAATCTCGTAAGTCTGGGTCGCCAAACTACCCACCAAAGTGTTCAGACTGTTTCCGGACGTTGCTTCATTGAAACGCTGAGTTAAGCAGTCTTCAACTGGGCGCCTTATGTTTTACTGTCTACGTCAAACTGGGAAATGAGACCAGGCAATGAGTCTTAACCAAATTCTGCTCACAATTCACCATATAGGAGGCCAATCTATCTCAGAAACTGTCCACCAGCCCGAGAGCACATGGACTATTCAGACACTAGGTGAATCCTTCTGTCCACTATGAAACTCTTTTCTTCTGAGGAAGGAGAGTTTAAAGAAGTCGTAATCAGATATAGTTTCCACCAAAATTACCACCAAAAGCAGAAGTGACGTTAGGAAGTACTTCGTTGGGAACATATCTACCCCAACCAATGGAGTTAATCACTAAATCCTCAGACTGAGCTCACGACACTCCACGTAGAAGTTAACCATCGTCAGCATGGTCTGCATTTGTGTGCGGGATAGTGTCTCAGCTGACATGAACGAGAGATTATCTGCAGATTTTCACCCACTCGTTCTGACGCTAAGCAGATCGGATATGAGCTTACTTCTTAGGGATTTCAATGTACAAGCAAGTCCAGACTACACAGCGTGGGCAGAAGCGGCTGGTGTTCGCGGAGTGCCCAGCTACAAGAGCTTTGGTTCTACCCCCGTTGAAACCCTTAGCGGAAGAAACCTCCCGATTGCAAACACCGACATTCACATCCATAACTTCAAAAATGCAATGCAACTGCACCCATGTTCGTGCCACGAATGACTACAAGACAGTGTGCTCGTCGAGAAGCGCCAACAGACTTCACCCCAATGGAAATCAGCGGTCATATTAACCAGCCGTCCTCCTTGCAGGCTCCGGATGGCAGCCTAACTCGGGCAGAAGCCCACAAATATGGTAGCCCTCGAGCTTGGAAAAGGCTGTATCTGCTCTTCCAGCAGAGGTGGGACAAGGCCAAATGCCATGGGACTACAATGCTGCTACGTTTGGGTACCTCAGCAGTCTGGTATGGACCCAGCAAATCCCCGGCCGACCCTCTCCCCTTGTCTGGCTCCAAGTCTGGAACAGGACCTTCTGCCAGAAAAGCAATGCTGGTTCGATAGATATTAAAGAAAAACCGAAACGATCTTCGCAGCGCGCAAAAGATCACAAAAAGTGTCAGAATATGAGGGCCTTTTTATTTGAACAGCGTGTATCAAGACGGACTCCGAATCTACGAATGATAAATGTTGGTATGCAAACAGATCCCATGCGACATTACGCATTATGGACACCAGATCAACATCGGGAGCCTTCAGGGTGACGAGTGACTGAAGCAAATCTCTGTGCTTGCCCTAACATCTCATCATTCTCATGCTCTATCCAGTGCTAATGAACACCTGCGATGAAAAAGGGCCACTAATCAAGCCAACAACCGAACCAACCGACGCCGCGAAATCGATCATGAAAATATGCAGGGCAGAATGAAAGGCGGGTTGGACACGGGAATACTGGTTCCCGTACTAAAGGTGACCTAACGCTAGATTCAAGGGAGAATTCGTTTCCCTTTGTCCTGACTTTACCCCTAACCGAAACACCAACCTACATAAAACTAACCTTAATCCGAACCCCGTGAAATTTAGGGTCAGGACCACCGGTAATAAAGGGGTGCATATCCGCGTACACAACTGAATAACCTTCCCTTTGATGACTACCGCGCATCGAGCACTCAAACCGAAATCAAACGCCGCCGAACATCATCATGATCTATGTATGCAGAAACTTTCAGATTACTCATTTTTCTCAAAAAAACAACTGTCATAATTAGACTGACGCCGACCTCCGATCACGGTGAACGCTCAATCACTGTTAACTTCAGTCGCTCTTCACTAGCATGGATTCCTAAGGAAACGTCAATAGCATCGTTTAGACTACAGCAGCAATCTCCGAATCTAGTCAGACACTGGGCAATTTCAATCCCCTAAGTCATGCCTCTGGGGCATTCTACTCGGCATCGATATTGGCTGTTCAGGTCTATAACGGTGAAGGGAGTTTTTGACGAAGCAGAGAGTTGGAAAATAGGCCAAACTCAGGAGAGGAAGCTCAAATGATCTCAATTTACTTAATTGCATGACTCTTGTTCATATTGTCTACAAATGTCTGTAGTCATGCACACATAAAAGAGTCGCTTTGACGGGCATTCACGGGTTGCCAAAACGGCATAACCGCCTCATCGAAGTTGTTTGTGCGTCAGCATAGCAAGGGCGAGGAGGATGCTAACAACTGCCAGGCCTGAATGTTTGATGTCCGTTTCTGCCCCTTCGCATTTCATACCCTTCGAAGGCAAGGGAAGGTTTTGGTAGACTGTCCAGGTTTCCACCCAGGAGAGGACAGGTTATAGGGCGATAAAACTAGACATCCTCAGTTTCGTCTCCAGAGGGGATGGGGGACGGTGCACAGACAATTTTTTAGGAAAACCCCGCAGCCTTTCAAACACTTGACTGAGTTCTGAGATTTTGACAGCAGTCTCGCCACTGATCTCAATGCGCATTGAAGTGATACTCGGTCTTCAGAGCTGCTCGGTGATTTTCATTGCCAGTAAGGATACTCTTTGCGTATTATTCTGTTAAATCCGGTTGATGCATTACCGCGGTCTTATCTGCGTTGGCGGTCTCGAATTCGGAAATTCAGACTCAGCTGCATCTGCATCTGCTCTCCAATGGCAGTGCTTGGTGGGCAGGTATCCGCGGCCATGCAGCCATCGTTTCAGTGTACACACAAGGGGTGACTTGGAGCCCTGATGATAGCTCTTGGCCTGGAACGAGCTGAACAAGGTTGTTAGACGCGTCACCGTTCTCATTCAAGCATAAAGCAAGAAGAGTTAAACGAGTACAAAATATATACTAGGTACAGAGCGTTTATTATATCGGAAAACGATAAATGAAACAGGGAAAATGAGGGTTACACCAAGGGGGATACGTCTGGGTTGGGCAAGTGACGTCAACATGCCTGGTAAAACACTGGTGGAGAATGCTGCGCTGTGGGCAGCTGTTGGGTAGGGCCGGCACAGAAAAGGAACGGGACTAGAGTTGCGATTATTGTTGCGGGGAGTCGGCGACTATGCGGGAAAGGGACACCGGCTATTTTCACAGACACGCAATTACACCATCTCCATTCTGGATCTGAACCAAAAGTGTCCATTACATTGAAACAGCGCAATCTAGTGCGCAGGGCATTACAGTATAACATATGCTGACGGACTGCCAGAGGTTTCAACGGCTGAAGTTATTTCGGCTAGATCGCAGTTGGTAGCCAGAAATGGGGAAGCGTACGGCGACCTTAACTCTTATCCTAACCTTAGCCCTAACACCAACCCTAACCTCAAACTTAAATTTTAACCGGTAAACCTAACGGCAACCCTAATCCTAGCCCTGACCGAAATCCTAAACGTAACCGTAGACCTTAAACATAGCCGTAACTGAAAAACTTAACCGTGATACTGAATCCTAATCGTACGCTCAAACCCTAACCGTAACCCGAAAACCTAAGCCTAAATGCATAGCCCTGACCCGAAAATCGTAAACCATTAACCGGTAGCCTAGTCCTAACCTCAAACGTAAAACGGAAGCCAAATGAGTCAGATGTGATTATGGAGCCCCCCAAAATAGGCCCAGTAAATAAAACCCCCCAGCCACCCGTAATACGGGGCCTGGTTATCAACTGCGATCTAGCCGTTATTTCAAGGTTGCGTGTCACGGTAGGAGTTCAACATCATGACCACAAACAGGAGGGAGAGGAAGTTTCGAGGAAGTGTACAATTCTTCCTCACCACGCCTGTCTGTTCAAAGACTTTTAGGGATAATCTATCGCCCGTGACACATGCCATTATGCCATCATGAAGTCAGGCGACAACTAGTGTGAACGTTTCAGGCTATCTGACGGTCTGTTTTGGTTCACTGTGTCAAAGGACTTGGTGCTGTTCAAGGGAGTGGTGCGCAGGCAGGCTCACCTTTCTCCTGCAGTTACTAAGTCAAAAAGCCCATCTTGATCGTTTAATTGGGCTTCTGGTATTCTCATTGTGTCTCCAGGAGGAATTCTTCTTTCATGTTTGAATTACTGTAATAGAGTTGGATCTGAACGAATATTTCGACGGAATTACTTTGGAAAGGACTGATGTTGTGTTTATGCCGGATTTTTCTGCTCGCTTATCCTCCGTAAACACCTGTAAACCTCCTGTACACCTTACGGAGCACAAAGGTCATATCGGCCAAAAACCGAGGGCTGCGATAAGTGTCGATTTCTGTATAGAATCGGGTCAGCGCCCAGGTTCTTCTATTGGACATCTGTTGTCCTGTTTAGTTCGTGTCCCATGGGAGAAAGTACCTCTATTTGAGGGAGTCTGCTGACACCTTCCTCCGCAGGACTATGGAAACTGTCTTTCTGAGTAGACTTTCTCTCGTGTGAGGAGTTAACGGCGCGGGTTAGGAAAGGCGCCTCGTGGAGCGACCCTCCTCCTGCTGCAGCCGAATAGGCGGTGTCGCTCGGCCGCCTTTGAAGTATCACAAATGGGCTTTTTCTCTGTCTTTTCCACGTCCACTGTCACGCAATTTTTACGCTTGGGGATTACTGGTGGGGTTTTTAAAGTTTAAGTTAGCGGCATGTGAAAGATTACGTCACTTTAAACCCGCCTTATGCAGCTGATTTGCTGGAGTTTTGAGCCACTGGCATTCTCCAATGCAGCCTACCCTGTAGTCAAAAGTCCAAATCCATTTCGTCAAGCCCACCGCTGTCAGCATTAGTATGTTGCTGGTTAACAGCCTCAGCAAAATCCTGGCTTTTCCCACTTCAGAATCCGGGCGCTTCAATTTTTTGCCGCGCAGCCATCTAGGAGGTCTCTGAAACCATTCGACCTTTTCTGAATACACGTAGTCCTTACTCAGACGTTGTTCATTCGAGCATTATATTTGGTGAAGTTGGACTGATAATCAGCCATCTTGCAACATCACAGTTAATTTTTTGGAGGCTAACTAAGATCACATCCTACGTCATTTGACAGATGCTGCCTACTAAGTGTATTTCATCATGGATTCTTAAAGAATCCAGTGATGCATAACCCGCCCCTTTTCTTTCTTCCAGGATGGCTTGAAGTTCCGTGACTAAGGTTTGGCTCTTTTGCGATCTATTCCGATTTCATAAAAGTATTCGTTCATGTGGACACTCCTTTTCTTCCTTTAAAGTCCACCTCCTCCAGAGAGTAAGGAGAAAACGGTCGGATGTGGTTATGAAGCTCCACCTGAAGTAAACAAACCCCAGTCACCTATTATACGGGACCGGCGGTAATAGGGGTTTTTACAGGTGCGGCCGGGAGCGCACAGACGACGAGATCAAGTAGTTGTATGCAAAAGAAAAGCTATTGGGAATACGCGATCGTACTTTAAATGGTTGAGAAGTAGTTGCGCTAACCCCTAACAATAACCCCTTATCCTAAGCATTAACCTCTAACTTCCAACTATAACCCCTAACACTACCCCCTATATAAACCCTAACTCCTAACCATAATCCCTAACCCTAACCCTTAACCCCAACCCCGACAGTATTATGTCCATCAGGTGGGGCTACCAAACCACCTCTTACCCAATCAAATCTTCACAACCGAATGTGCATTACCACGCCTGGAAAACCTAGGTAACCACGTGTTGTGAAGCAAGGATCCCCAAGGAACATGGATGCGATGGTCGTCTATGCGGAGTGCAGGGTGGAAGACGGACGCCGTATTTCGCATTAGGGTCAAGAAACCCGACGAGCAATGACAGAAACTGACATTCCAGATTGTCGATAGTATTTCTTGATGATCGGACTTCTGTTAAAAATTTGAATAAAAACACATATCTCCCGAATTTCTTCGGTCATCTTTCTAGAAGGAGGCGTCATCCAGCTGTAGGGACAACTTCAACTACCACTGTTGTTACATCCGGTACGAGAAGACTCCCCAACAAGCACTGATTATGGGAGGTTGCACCGTACGGATGTTTCGCTTTCTGAAGAAAAAAGAAGGTCAGTGAAGACGTTTATGTCCCAATTTTGCAAAATGCACTGGTTACAGAATTTCTGGATATTCTCCCTCTAGATAGTTTACAGTTATCATCAGATAGCACAGAACACTCTACATAAAATTGGATTATTTCTGGAATCAGCCTAGAAATGACGCCGGATTTTCGTCGATGACACTGATATCCGTCACAGTGTCACAACATTAACCGGACAGAAATCGCTAAACCGAAAGTGGCTCAGTCGTCAACCTGCAACTCAAGATCAGTTAAGTAGCAAACAGGACCTCGGAGTTACCAAGGCAATAACCCGAAGTGCCGGAAACACACTTACGTCCTGTGTATGCGGGTTAAGACCATAAAATAGAGCAATCGGCGGGACTAAACGGCCCAGCACAAAACATTCAAAGAGGGGAACAAACGGCTGCTCTAGCAGACCATGTGCTTAAGAGGAGGCCATTAACGTCCGACGACAGCGTCACAGACGCTGTTTTCGAGGTCAAACGACCAAGTCCCTACTTTAGGTTTGGATTTCCTATGACTTTATGGGCTGTCCACAAAGTGGAACGCGTCTGTCCACGGGACTTGACTTATAACTGAAGTATGGCGAGACTTCATCTACACGGCGTAATGTCGAACACCAAGATACCTATGAGTTTGTTAATGTCGCTGCAGACCGAATAGACGTGCCTTCTCGTATTATAGCATATAAGAGGTACTGATTATGCTATAAATATGTTTGCCAAAATAACTATCATCCTAAAAAGTATGCTGATAGTTCTGTGTTCGGCTAATTGAAGGTACTGACAGTAGCGACGCAGAGAGAATGGAAGGATGGAGTGACAAAAAATATAAATAAAAGAAGAAGGAGAAGAAGAAGAAGAAGAAGAAGAAGAAGAAGAAGAAGAAGGAGAAAAAGAAGAAGAGTGAATGGGAGACTAAGGTAAGTGGGGAAGGGAATCGAACACATTCACAATGGCCACGTGCCATCTTTCAGCCAAACCCAGTGTCCACAGAAAGGTTTGCCACGGCTGCTGAATAAGGAAAGAACCCTGGTAGTTAACTGAGCAATCCGTTGGAACTTAGGCAAGGCCGGGGTCAATTACTCCGAACAGCAATTGCGCCAGAAGAAAATAACTGGATATATTCATTTGTCAGAGAAAAAAAATCACGCGGGGCTGTTACTTGAGGGTGGCCAACATGATTTAAGGGAGTCATCGGAGTAAAAGTACAACACTAGGATACTTTTTTGACAATGCCTACAAAGGAACATAAGATTTACTTACTATTTCATATTGACCCAACTGTGCAAAACTCGGCGCCTCGGTGGGATTCGAACCCACGCAGTAAGGGGAAGGCTTTAGCGCAGCCAACGCTCTAACCACCTGAGCTACGAGGCCCCGCCGGACGACGCAGTCAACTTACTGTCAACTTACTGTATCAGATTTGGTGGATTCCAGACGTTGCAGTAGGTTGGGCGGGTAACTTGACCCAAATGTGATTAAACTCGCGTCGTCCGGCGGGGCCTCGTAGCTCAGGTGGTTAGAGCGTTGGCTGCGCTAAAGCCTTCCCCTTACTGCGTGGGTTCGAATCCCACCGAGGCGCCGAGTTTTTCACAGTTGGGTCAATATGAATTAGTCAAACTCTGCCAAAATATCAATGAATTACTTACTATTAGCATTAAATGGTAAAAATAGTGTCCTCTTTTAATTGGTGATAATTCCAAGGATCAAAATTTGTTATACCACGAAGTTCTTGGATGTTTAGCTCTTTGGCTCAACACAATTGTTCCCTGGAGAAAGTAACCCCGGGCATAAACTACACCCTTGCCGAGACCTTGTCTGAGCTGGCGCAAATTCCTAGGGTGCTTTCGCTTACGTGGCGCGAAGATTACCAGCTTGCTTGCTACTAAAGCGAGGGTTGAAAAACGAATGGGCTTGCTTACGTGCTTGTGAACTTCTGAGACAAAAAAGGTTTACCCCTGAAAATTCAGGGCAACGCAGAATCAAGCCTTCCGATTGATCTATTGTGGGGGGAAACTAATTTGGACAGTTTCGATCGCTTCGACATGGTGAGATAAATAGTTCTCCCATTCGATTTGCAAAAGACTATCACATTGAATGAAAGGATAATTTATCTAATTATGTTCATTCCGTGAGCAATAAACCTTGGGCATCTATTTCCGCCCCCCCTCCCCCTCTGGATTACGGCAATGATTCAGGTGAAATTGTCTCAGAATCAGGGCTGTTTTAATCGAAAAAAATGCTGCTGACAAGTACAGGAAACATTCGAACCGCCTTTTCTGTTTTTTTGCCATTGGCAGTCCGTGAATGGGTTTGCGTCTTCTAAATCTATTGCGCACCTTTCCATGTATTCTGCATCTGCCTGAGCGCCACAATCGTTTGTCACACTTGTTTTAAAACGGGGATTTGCTTTGTGCACTGGCGACCTGCAATCCAAGCAACTGAAACAGGTTCGCTCAAAATTAACCGACCACGGAAGTCCTAACCCTGTTTTCTTTTCAGGAGCCAGGGAAGCCCGCTTCCGATGCACATTGACGGGACGCACCCACGACAGCTGGCTGGGGGAGCAAACGTAGCCGGGACTTTGAGCGAAGCCTTACCAGAGGGGGGGGGAGGTGAGCCTCAGAGAGTGATCTAAGAGGGGAGCGGAGGCCTCATGCGGCGGTGAGTTGCCCCTGCGCACGCGTAGGCTGAGTCGAGCAGATGTCTGTCAGTCGTGCGGGCCTGGGGACGCAGTGACGCTGCCTGCGGTGGATTAGGAAAGCGTGATTAAAACATGCCCCTTGAGAAGGGCCAGGACGCGTCCCGAGGTGCGTCGCCTAGCGCGGACTCTGCAGCCGGCATCAAGAATCGATAAACGCTGCTCAGGCTGACGCACGCGGCGTTTGTGTGCGCGCACACACACTAGTGCGGCGTCAGAGCAGTCTTAAAGTGGACGTCAGCTCAACGCGGATGACGGCGCCCAGGTGCGTCCGTTCACATGCCCCGGAGCAGCGTTGGGGAGGGGAGGGGGGGGGGAGGCTCCGGGACGCGGCAGCGCCGTGTGCAGGCCTTGGGGAGGTGAGCCTCTGACGTGACGGGGTGGAATGAGACCGGACCAACAGAGTGAGCAAGATTCACACAAGGCAGTAGCCAATGAACGACAGGGACTGAACCACAGATGATGCAGATTGAGGCCCGCGCGCTAGTTCGAGGACTCACTCGCTCGCTTCCAAGCTCTGAGGCAGTCGCAGTCGTCGTGCCATACTTTTCGCCAGCGCAATTGAATGTCGACAGAGGGTGCGCTTTGTGGGCGACAAACCGTAGTTTGTGCGCCCAACATCCACGATTCAAGGCATCAACCGAACGCCACAACGACTGCGGACAACCCCACCCGTACCGGCTTCCCCTGCATAATGCCTCCCAGGTTCTCCTCCATTCCCCTGCACCAGGTGGCCATGTCTGAAGACAAGGAAAACCTACCTCCAACTACTTTGAAGAGTTGTTTTAACTTTCCCCCGCCTCCAGAACCTGTAATGAACCAACAAGGATTACCTCTGGGGTTTCTGGAATCGTCCACGACTTTCTCACTTATCGGCGCTCCTCCCCTGTACTTCGGATCCTCCGGCATGCCATTTCGGTACCACCTACGCAGACCAGTTGAGTCCTGGAAGTATACGGAGGTGGGTCTAAACTTGTCTGCTGTACGGTCATAAGCCTGCCTGATCTAGCCAGTCTCGACTATCTAACCTCTAATGTCACTTCGCGTGTGCCACACGCACCAGTCGAAATAGACAGCTAGATCTACTCTAAAGCGGCAAATCCAAAACAACTTTCTGAAGCTAATTTGGACGTATTCACTTTACATGTCTGCCTTACTTAGGTTGTTTGATGCTGTAGTCGAATTATGTTTATAACCGTCCTAATAGGGCTTGCCTGTGTAGTGTTACCACGGTGTCCGGAAAGGGCCCACGCAACTCACTGCAGTTAGTTGGGAGGTGATGGCATCGATCGTCTGTCTCTTTTGCTGGCACAAGTCTCAAGTTTCGGGGCTGATCACCTCATTCCCATCCCCTCTTTAGCCCATTTGGTGGGTGGATTCGCTTCCACCGAGTGCTCACGAAAGTAAAACTGAGTAGTAGAAGTAGCATCTCTCAGTACGAGTCGGAGATGTTCGCTTCGTATCTATAAGACTTGAAGGAAGGCTCTGATGAGGTAGTCACGACATATACGAGCGGTTCTGTTGGGCTGGAAAAGAATCTACCTTGTTCTGTCGGCTTCCAGTCTCCTTTTCTGTCCAACTCACGCTTCCAGGGGCAATAGTCATTCGGGGTAAACGGGCATCTTAAGTAGCGATGCGGGAATATCAAGGGTCAAAGACTCCAGACTTGTGTACGGAGGGATTGCAACGCTCATAAAACAGTTGACAGAAAAGTTATTTAAACCATTTCAGTCGTCTTTCTCAGGTATTTCGGCAGATCCTCTCATTGGTGTTGCAATAAGCGTGAAATGCTTAGTTTGATAAGAAGGCAGTCAACTTCGCCTGACGGGCGGCCTTCAAATGACAGCGGTCAAGCCTCTTCCACGCAAATGTTCACTTTTAACGTCCGTATTGTCCTCACCAGACTGCAGAAGGAAAGCAAACACCTCATGCGCAGGAGGAAGATGAAGAGGAGGAGGCACGATTACCGGAAAAAGAATTCCATTCGCGTGACCTTTCGGATTCACATTCGAACCACC
>CACRXP010001025.1:51544-63492 GCA_902702965.1 Spirometra erinaceieuropaei
TAAACTCGGTCCCAACCTGTCGTCATTGTGATCACGCATCTACCTCGCGCACCGGCCCGGCAGGTCATTTCCGAATCCCTCGCACCGTGATCAGCGCACCAGTTCCAGAAGCCCCACGTACACTCGCCGTATCCGCCTTCACTGTCCCCGCACATTCATACACGGGCTAGGCCCAGTCGGTTACGTGCGTACCCACAACAATGGAATTGACAGCCGTACCGACACCCTTAAAACACCTTGCACTTCCACCATTCCTCCCATTCTCAGCCCAATCAACTCTCCATCGAACAGCGCGCCCACCACCAGCAGCATCACAACGAAAACCGGCCATGTATGGACGTTTGGTTTGTCCTGCGGCAATGCTAAAAGACAGCCTCTACTCCCTCCGAGCTTTCATTAAATCCGACGGAGCTTTAGCGTGACAGGAACCTAGGGGGTGGACGCAAAAAGTCAAATGCGAAAGGAAGTGCTTAAATCGATTAACCGCATTGGATTTTTTTAAGCGGAAGAGAAAAAGCGCTTTCGCACAGGATTACCCGAACCAGATCTCGCCTCTTCGATACTTTTTTGACGTCACGCATCAATTAGTGCCGAAACGAAGTGTTGTTTTTTTTTATCGGAGCCATAGCCAATCAGGTAGATGATTATCTACTTTATTCAAACTTTTCCCTTGGTCATAGAATGTGATTCCTGCCTATTTTCTATTAGCAGACCTAAGTAGGTTTTTAGTTATTGGGGCAGCTAGTTAGTCCGGGCTTCCGTCCGGGCAGTAATGTTGACTGGAGGTGGATATGAGTTCGTGTCGTTCAGGGAGAAGAACAGTTACATGTAGGGGAGTACTTTCAAAATGACTTCGAATTCAACATTGACAGCTCGCCCGAAGCGAGCGAGAAAACCGTCAGTGTACGGCAGATAGCGCAGCGGTGACCGTCTATGGTGCAGCGTCCACCTTGCATCCCCATTTCGCAGACCCCATGATCCTGTGGCGAAACAGAGTCAAGATGAATAGAGGGGGCGATGTCGTGGGCTTAGTTACGTCTTCGCACATCGCATGTCTTGGTCCATAATTCAACATCCACCAGTTTTCAAAGGCCTAGTCTCAGATTCCTCCTCGAAGAAAGTTACCAAAATGATCGCGTTTAGAAGGGATAATTTTAGCCGCAACAGCTGTCTCACGTGGGTCCACGTTCGCTGGCAGTCAACAATCCACCCACCCGTGACTGTTAACGCGTCATGATAGATAGGTCGCAGTGGCGGATCTGAAGTAAAATGTCATCGTCTACGTGTGCAATACACAAATTAAATCCCACAACAGTCAGAAAATGACGGGAAGTGGGACGGAGCCTCTTTAAGTTCTAGAATTTCCAACCTATTAACAGGAACCCCCCATTCAATGCACTCCCTTCTTCCCTGTTTTCATCCAGGTTTGCGTTTACACAGTTCGACAAAACAGGTACCAACCTTTTTGGCCCCCAATTTCTAAAAACCGATCGGAAAAGTGTGGCATCAGTAAAACACCAACATAGCAGACGCGTTCGGAGCGCAGATTTTTTGCTTAAAGGTGACAACAACAGTGAAAAGCTAATTAGCTTATTCCAATAAACGCAGGGCAGCATCTTATGAGTTTTCGCCTGCCAACTTCTCCGAAGTTAAAAGATGATAGCCGGCTCCTTTTCTTTGTTTGCCTTTACCTGCCTAGATCTGCCTTGCTTCGAAAAAGCGTTAATGGACTCATTGATATGGAGGAAATGCTAATTTAAACAAGGGACACTGGAAAGACTATTTCTGACTTTGTTGCACTATTAGTCAGCTATACTCAAGTTGCAAACCAGGATATAATCATTTAGACTAATCAGTTTGGGGTGTGTGAACGGGATCAGAGTGTTACAAGGAAGAAAGCCCCTCTGGGCATTCCAGATTCTTTACGGAATGGTAAGCCGGAGATAAAGATAAGTCCTGTAGATCGTACCACGCAAAATGACGTGAGGTGCAGTATAGAATTGTAATTAATTGACAGAAATGAAACCGTGTCACCAAAATGCAAGCTACTGTCCCCAAACAAAGCGTGTTGGACGGCATGCATGAGATGTAGAAGTATAAACAGAAGAAGACTGAATGTGATCTCGGATTGCCGGTCCTTCATTTTTCGCCTCGCACCCCCCTCCCGTCCTGTCCACCCACACCGCCACACTGGCTTCTAATGTGCCTGAAAAGAGGACGGTTGGCATGACTTGACGTGCGCCCGACAAGGCAGCCTCCAGAGTGCACGCGAGGTCGGGTTAGAACATGCTGATCGTCCACCCCCCTCCCCCCTGCTGTCAGGTGCTTTGCCATTGGTAGTCAACCTGACGGTCTCTGAACCGCCGCCTGTTGTGGAGGCGACAGGCTTGCAAACAAACGTGTCTGATCCGGAAGGCATCTTGTGCATCGAAGCGTCCAGCGTCGAGGGCCACATGAGCCGGGGGTGTACCGTCGTTGTCGTCATATGGAAGTGGGGCGTCTATCGACCTATCCTGTCTGCAGACTGGAATAGGGGTGATCCATTTCACTTTGTGACTCCATTATAAGGCCCTGGTGTCTGCCCTGCCTGTGGGTATGGCTCGCCGCTGACTTCTGAAAAGCGTGAAGTGGCCATTCCAGTCGGCAGTATTTTTAAATACTACCTTCTGACCCGATGTACAGCCAAGCAAAACTCTTGAGCGAAGCGTTCGGTGCACTGTTGGTAAACAGTCTTGTCGGTCTTGCAACCGCGAGAGTTGGGGTGTGGCTTTATGGGTCAGCTGGCGGCCAACTGCTCTGTGTGGTTCAAAGTCATGCCCATCGAGGTTGTCGAATACTGTTCCTATTTGAATCATACTACATTGGCAAAAAGAATCCTGGATTAACGAAGTCCTAAAACTAAACCGCCTCCGCTTAGCTTGCCAATGCTCTATGCCTATTTGATGTACCTCATCCGCGTGAATAAATTATTTTGTTAAATGCCTCAGGATATTCCCTAGTCACCAGAGTGTCCTTGAGGAGGGTAATCACGCCATCCCTCTCGTCGACGCACACTCTAGTTGTAAAGAGCCAGAACGCTTAGCTTCCTTCTTCTCTTGATTTGTGCAAGTCTCCTGAGGCGAAGGTGCTGTCCCTTTGAACGACTTTCTTTGTGTCCAATCGTCGAGGCGGCCTTTAGGTGTAGCTAGTTTATTTTCAGTGGCAAATATTTCACCATGTTTCCTATCTGTTACAGTGAAGGTGGTATGCGTATATACTTTATAAGGCACGGCTTGTCTCACGTTTCACGGCAATTCCCACTCGAGAACTGACCCTAAAATATCCTATGGTATTGGAGGCAGTGGACTTTGTCAACAGCCTATGCATTTGTCCGTTCAAAGGAAGTTGGAGCTTTTTGCACGTATAAGTAAGCAGGGACTGGTGACAGCTGAAGGAGAGACCAAGGCCCGTCCTAGTCGCAGCTATCACCTCTGTCACTTTTCAGGTCAGTTGAAAAGTCGCAGTCAGTAGGAAAATGTTGAATATGAAAAAAAGACGCAGTCCCATGCTGGACCGTCTCCCCAAAGCCCGATAAAGTTCCACCGTCCTATCGCGGAATCTCTTTCCAGATGTTCTTGTCGGTTAGAGGTTTTGACGTTAGCCATCCCACATGATGTTTTACAATGCCGCCAAAATCAGCGTCGCCCAAGACGAAGTCTACTTTAACCCAGTGTACAGATCAATTCTCGATTAAATTCTGAAATTAACAAACGTCAACAAGCTGCTAGACCATAAGTCAAACCTTCTGACAACAAAACTACCGCGTGTATTTTCGCTGTAGGTTTTGTTCATTAAATTTCTACTATAATGTTCTACCTGGCGCCTATGCCTGTCAATAAAATAAGGTAGTTCTTGAGAAATATTGAAATTTAACCTGTGTGTGAATGAATTATAGAACTTTGTCTGATTAGGGTCATGGATACGTACCTAAATTTGTCCTTTAGGAGCGCCTATTCATCTACCAGACTGCATACATGTGCCTTCGTGACTTAATTTTAGGCGGCAGCTTATCATCCCAAAACGTGTCCGAGCCATAAGGTAATTACCGAAGGTCACAGTTTGACCTTACCGTCGGTCAACTGTCAGTGCAGACGGGCGCGACTTCCCGTAGGCGGTTAGACGACAGTATGCAGTGTGGCCTGACGGCTCTTGAGACAGGCAAATCGTAGATGACAGACTGCCCGATACTCTTCAAGACCGCACCTAAAATTCAGGCACGTATTCAGGTGACCACTTGGGGTCAGCAAACAGTCAGTACCAGGCTCTCGGGCAGTAACCTCTTAGATAATTCAGTGAAGCCCACGGCCCATCCGATTCTTCAACAGACTGACCGTAGATGTCTGTTCCAAACTATTAACAAGACCTTGCTGACCTACCGTTTGGCATACTCTTTGGTCGTCTGAAGGTGTAATATCAGCTTTAGTGATGCGCTAAGTCCAATAGACGCGCCGACCGTTTAAATGTCAGTTTAACGGGACATCCTGCACTTTAAAAGACTAACCGGGATAAAACCAGCACTAGAAAAGTATAACGGGCAAAAACAGGGCGATTGGAATGATTATTTATGGCTCGTATAGTGTCTCCGGGCAGCCTAACTTTAATTGCTGCCGAGATGACCGGAGCTCGGACCTTAGCTTCCATAACTTTGTAAATGAAACTTCTCAGTTGCTTTCGCTTTACGAATGCCTGCTTGGACCGTTCATGGGATCTCCCTGACGAACGAAACGCCTATAGTCTGTACTGTAACCAATGGTGGTTCGGTGAGCGCTACATCCATGTGACATTAGAATAAACAGCAGTCGAGTCAAGTCAAAAGTAATACAATTACGTGTTACATTGTTGAACGTAAGCCGTTTTTCAGGTCGACTCCCGGGATGATTCCCTCTAGCTTCCGCACAGTTTTGATGCGGTACGTGACCTATCTCATGAAATCTGATAAGGGAAACTGATGAGAGAATTTCTGGGCGCCTTTAACGTTGAGCATTTTGTTCGCTCATCCACTTCCTTCAATAAAATGTCCTTTTCTTGTACAGAAATAGTGTTTACGTAATTTTATCAAGTAAAATATCAGTAAATTTTGGCAAAAATGGACGTTGGAATATATTCGTGCAATTTCCTATGCTAATACATGTCCTAGACTCCGGTTACGCACTCAGAATGTAGGCAGTTGACAAACCGTCATATGTGAAATCAAACTACTTATTGAACGATATTTAGATGTGAACTTCACTACAACACTATAAATAGACGTTATTTTACGTCTACTTTCACATTTACTATGTTTTTGGTATGAGAATACATTCTATACATTTAAGAACGAAGTCTACTTAACGAGAGCTATTTCTGACGTTTTCGGGATATTGCGCTTTTCAAAATAAATTGGCATTTCTAAACAAAGCAACGCTGCCTTTAATATTTCCTTTATGTTTTTAATTCTTCTAAACTTGTACTTAATTAACATAGACACCGGACTCATGAAATGGTGTCGGTTTGCGAGTGATTGGCAACCATTCGTAAATTTCGACACATTTCATGAGTTAGGTCACGTACTGTATGTTATCTGTGAGAAAGTCAAGTCGTCCTTCTAAATGCTTCCTATAAGCTAGAAGCCCAGTAAGGTCGAGAGAGGCGTTCGCTGGACACTAGACGTCGTGAGATTGCTGTCTTGACAATAGTACTCGCTATGTGGAATTCTTGGTGAACAGGGGGATCACTGAAAATATACACATAGTTTGATTTGGCACAACAGCCCACTGCTGCAAATTCAAAGTTTCTGATAGAATAGCCTGTCTCATGCGACCCATTCATCATGGAGTCAAAAACCTCAGTAAGGCACAGATGATATATCCTTTATAGCGGCTGTGGGCTCATCGGCTCGCCTTAGATGAAACAGCGGAGATTAGAGTGCTTGGTTCTCCGAGTTCCTTTTTATTCTTCCTCATCTTTGTAGAACAAGAAGGAGGACGGAACTCTGGTGTACATGTGCCGATTTTGCTCTGCTGTTTACAAGCACAAGAAATCTCTAAACAAGCACTGGAAAGACAAACATTCCGGCGAAATTGGGCCCAATGGCGAGGCCGGGAATGAAGATGAGGAAGAGGAGGATGAGGAGGAGGAGACGGGCATGGATGCAGAGAACTCGCCACCGCCGGAACGTTCCTTCGAGGCCGGCGATCCGGTGAGATCTTGCTTGGTTCTGGCCTCAACTCCAGTGGCTTGTAGCGCGTGTCCTGTAAAGCCTTCCACGGTCAGTCCCACGATGCTTTCGCCAAGCCCGTCTGTCAACACCACCGTCGTGCTGACGCCCTCCTCCCAACGGACACAGCGGTTCTCCCTTCCTTTCACACGACCCACACGATCCCCACACATGCGTGCTTCTCTTAGACGGCTGCCGCCTGCTCCGTCGGTCAAGAGACCGGTCATGCCCAGCTCTCCACCTAACGCCATCACCACTAATACCGCTTCTTCACCGTCAAGCAAACGTGAAGAGGAAGGGGCCAGCGGCCCGGGGAACTTTCTGCCAATAGCATCCAAGCGCAGAAACAGTGAAATGCATCCACTATCACCACAAGCAGTTCATGGTACAGAACATTCCCCTCTCGACCTTTCCCTCTCAAAGACAGATGTCCAAACCACGGTGGAGGAGCCAATTGTCACTCCAACCCAGACAGGCCCATTGAAAGATCGCCATCTCCTAAGCCTTCTTCTCCAAACAGCCCTCAGCGCCCTAGCCGGCGAACCCGAGTCGGTGAAGACAATAGACGACTTATCTGCCAATACCCTGAGTCTTTTGCGTTCGGTGGGAGGCATCCTCGTTTCCTCCACCCTCGAGGAGAAACCGAAGCTGAGGCAAAAAAATCATGAGGAGGCGGCAAAAGACAAACCGCCCTCTGACCGGAAAACCGAATCCTTAATTATGACTGAGGCGCATCCTCCCCTTACCAGTCCCCCGACACCAGTGACAGTTCAAAACTTTGGTACTCCACAACAGGGCCTGTCGCTGTCTACCTACGTTCAGCAGCCGTTGCCAGTCAGTAAGGAGAGCGATGAACGCATTAACTCACCCATCACACACTCTCCATTTCAGTTCGTAGAACTGTTACCACCACCGTTGTCAGGCCAGCACCAACAGCCTCATCCACAGGAACATCAGCATCATCAACAGCTTCAGCAACAGCAAACTGGGGACGCGGTGATTCCCTGTCCCGTGTGCACCTTCGTCGGTCGTTGGTTCAGTGAATTGCGGGCACACATGGTGAATCATTCGGAACACCGCATGTTTGGCTGTTGTTACTGCTCCTACCGGGCAAAGTGGAAATGGGACGTGGCCAAGCACATGCGTCGTTGTCCCCTCTCACGCCACGTGGCCCATTTGCAGAATGAATGTCTTCTGCGCATGGTCTGTTACTTTCCCCCACCACAGGGTGACATCCTCTTTGCCTACTTCCCTCAGTACGGTTTCCCCGGAGTGGGCATCGATAAGCCCATCTCACCACCACCTTCCACTGGTCCTAGCACTGCCGACCCGGAAACTGTGGTAGCCGCCGGTGTGAAAGCGTCCACAACGGAGATCGCAACGTTGACGGAGACTGCGCCTCATGCCGACCAGAAGCTGTCATCAATTCCTCACTCCGATGCATCAGCGACCGAGGTGACGCCTAAAGCCGCCAATGATGCCCTCGAGGACGATGAGGAGGATGACGAAAAACCCCTGTGTATTGATGAATTGGAGGCACCCAGAGACAAGGAGGGTCGGGAGCCTTATTCAACATCCAAGACTTCTAGTGTTCCTGACATTGCTAAAGTCGACAGTCAGTCCCATCATTCTGCAATACACCCAAGTACCAATCAGCTGAACGCCAAACTGGTGAGCACCTCCTTGTGTTTTAGTTCTGCCACTAGAATTGTACGCCTGCTTCCGTTTATTTTACTATTGGACTGAAAAGTAAGTAGTGTATACCTGGATATGCATATATGTGCACTTCAAGATTGGTTTATATGAGACTAGTGCAGCAAATTATCACGAAAGCCCTCTTGCAAAACGTTATCAGACACTTACAGCAGTAACGCGAACGGTTTGTTCTATGCGGGCTATCTACACATCCTGCTGAAAGACTGTAGGTGTGAAAATTCGCCACCCGACAAAGTGCGTACAGAGTAAAATTTCGACTGAGGTCTTATTTCTAACGAAAATGCCCACTACTGTGCTAATTTGCCTTCTCTCGCCGCCGTCTGTTTTGTATTGTAGCCCTAGATGGTCTTGTTCTTTTGTTCATGAACCTCCACTCGTCCTTGCGCCGAATTGTCCAGCGGTCCAGCTGCAATTATGCTTCTGGAATCAGCCGACCATTCTTACTAAATTCTTACTCGTTTTGAGCAAATCTTGCGCAATTACCTTTCGCCTGGCTTCCTGGTACAATTATCGCTGGCCCCGGAATGTAATCCGTCGAGTCTGAAGGTTTATTCTGTAAACCCCCCCACACAGAGTCCTGCTGTTTGGTTGCATCACCACTGATACCTGAGCCCGGGGCTAAAAGACTACTGCGTGAGGATCAAAGAAACAGCCTATCTCACCGCAGGACAGCCTGCCTTTCAGTCGCTCGCTATTTACTTTTACATCCGTCCTTTTTGTTGCCGTTTTGTCGAACACAACCATATGTTCCGGTTATTGGGACTGTGAGAAGAGAGTGGAAGTTGGTCTCCACAATTGGCTGTAAGTGCGTGCTGCTGAAGTCCAGTCCTAAAATCCCCGTCTACTTGTTCAGTTAGCTTTGGGCTGGAGCCACTCCGTGGGGTGTGCTAATTCGTTCATCGTGATCGATGAGGACCTCCACTGACCTAAGGGCGATAAATAGGTGTCCTCTTGAAGAATGTGCAGTTCCGAATAACACGGAGTACATGAGGTTACCTACATTTTAGAAAGTGCCTATGCACCTGTCGCGATATCTCAACTGAAACAAATGTTCACGTGTGCAGGGCACCGGCTTAGTCAGTCCTCCCGTATGATCCCGAGTGCTGGCCTGTGTGGGTGGAGGGCGAACTAAAAGTGGAGATGTTTGACAGTCATTGCCTGAGACTTACGCCTCTAATGAAGTACACCGACTTCGTCTTGAATGATACAGGCTGCAATCGTCGTCTCAACATCACGAGTCTGATTTAGGTCATTCATTTAAGACAACTGAAGTGGTCTGGGTATGCTTTTCGCCACCTGAAATCCCAATGATCTGGTGTCGATTCGTGCCTGGAGGAGCCAATGAGGTCAGTCTAAAACCTGATTTAACATAGTCTGTTAAGACTCGGAAGTGATTCTTGTACCTACGATATTCGACCTCCATCCATGCAGAAAGAAGCTAATGGAGGTCTCCAAATCCACTGGCACGGATCGCCATGCGCGAAAAGGTACACTTCGCGATATCATCGCGGCCGGCTGGATCTTGCATGATCACAGCATGATTGTTATGGGGCAGCGTGGGAAAGCGAAGAAGAGGCGTTCACGAGGAGAGGTTTATTGGAGGTCTGACGTTTCGAGTAGACCGACCCATGGACCTTACCAGTCTCAGCACCACGCATCGATCTGCTATTGTGAACCCAGCTGCGGAACCTTGAGCTGATTAGAATGTGGTTAATCTGACTGGCTGTATGACCGTCTTATGAATACCAGGTCAGCATATGTTTGTTGCGATGTTGGAAGTACATGTTGGTGGCAAACAGTCGGTTCTGCTCAGCAAAGTTCAGCGATCCATCGCCACTGTGACATCGAGAACCGAGCCCAAAAGATCAACAAGATGACTGTAGAGTCATCAGGTCCAGTTCGGCCACTTCAGGCCCCGGAAACAATCAGCAGCTCACGGCGAGGGAGTCTTTCAACCAATGCTTGCATCTGCGGATGAAACGCTTCTTTATCGCGCTGTTCGTGTGTGCGCAGAGACCATAGAGATATTCGTTAGGTGACCCTTCAGCCGCACCTAGGAGATCCGGTCATTGACTGGTTTCCAGGCTAGTAAAGCACGGTTTACTTGTAGCGAGGGTGATCGCCACACCGTGTCTCCCAGAAGAATCACGTGGGCCGCTGTGTTACGGAGTGAAGTGTGAGTTGGTTCTCGGAATCTTTATATCCAGAGAGCCTGAGTCAGGAAGTCGGACTTCAGACGGGCAATAGACACCTACGTTGTACCGATGAAGGCTGTGCCCGGTCAGACTTTGGGTAGCAGGGTCCAGAAACGCTCGCATATTCCAGCATTTAACACCGAGAGTCCGTTCGCCTACCACTCGCCTGCATCACTGGATTAGGGTTGTGGAGAACGCCCGTTCCCGTGGACGCCGTAATACTGAATAGAGACATATTTTCACGAGGTTTCTTGGGAATTATGAGCACAGATTCGAGGATGTTTCCTCTAGCGCTTTGGCTCAAGAGCCTAGCCACAAGTCAGCGGTGGGAAGTAAACTCATGGCGGTTCACGGTCTCCATGCCACACTGTCGTAATTGGGCTTTGCGGTTTTTTATAAGACTTTCAACATGCTGGACCTCAGCTCTCCGCACCCTAGTAGTTCTGTCACTGCTGGTCCGCGACTGCTTATTCGTCAGACCCAAGTCTGCTTATTTCTCTGCTAACCTTCCCTGAAGGCCGTTCCACCATCCACCACCTGTGGCCGCGCCAGGTAGCCAGCAGCTTATTCTTTCTCCCATATACCTTGTATCAGTCGACTGTCTCAACATTTCAGATAACTGGTCATGGAATCCGACGCAGGGGTTGAGAAAGCTACACACAGCCGGTTCCCTCACTTCATTTACCAGACTGCACCTAGGGGCATGCTTCCTAAATAAGTGTACTGTTCCTGGTCTAACATGTGACGACTCGCCGTCACACAGTTGCCGGATATGTGGGTCGCGTGCTCGCTCTAGAAGTGATCCAAGATAGGCTAC
Source organism: Spirometra erinaceieuropaei (assembly GCA_902702965.1). NCBI lineage: Eukaryota > Metazoa > Platyhelminthes > Cestoda > Diphyllobothriidea > Diphyllobothriidae > Spirometra > Spirometra erinaceieuropaei. The sequence goes on from CACRXP010001025.1 coordinate 62,508, forward strand.
GGAGAGGCGTCGTGTACGTGCGTGTTGCTGGGTAGGTTCGTGTGTGGACTATGACTGTGTGACGATGAGATCAGGACTGTGTTGTTTAACCGACGATTTCAACGTTTGCCGTACGAAGAGCCAGTACCTCGACCTTTGTTGGGTTTGCCATTTTGACTTTTCTTTGACATTTCTCAACAAAACTTCCTAGGTATGCGTTGGAAATTGAGAGTGTCAGTTTGTCGTCTGACTCTCTACTACGCATTAACCTAACTTCAGTGAATTCTTACTGGGGTGCCTAGCGAGGTTCAATCTTTTCCCGTTCCTAATGATTTAACAGGGTGTTCCTCAATTTTGATCTCCGAATCAGAGGTCAGGGTACCTAATTCTAGAGCGATCTGCCTCCTGACAGATCTTTACACTTTGGCTGACTCTCTCTACGGATTGAGTTCATATCGTTTTTTGGGCTTGACGGTATCCTACTCCCTTTCCAGCAAGGAGTGTAATCTTATAGATGGCCTCAACTTTTTGCTTCATCGTCTCCTACCACTAACCCGTACTTGGTCGTTATTCAGTTATGATACGGAGGACTAACGTAGTTTGCATTTAACCGGTCACCTGCGTCCGTTTTATAGTTTTTTTGGGGTAAATAAGCATGAAAGTCAGTATTTTCGTTAGCAAGCCTAGTTTTATACATCACCACAATTTCTGTTTATCGAACTGACTCAAACACCGTTTGATTATGGCATCGCAAGCCACCAATATCCCGTCGCCCTCATCAAACCCGGGGAGATTTTAGAAACGAGTTCTTCGAACGCCGGGTTCAGTAAGGAGAGTAGCGTTTGGGCCTAATCTTCTCACGCCGAAGCTGCACAATTTCCCGTATCTGGACCCTGTGTCAGTCGCTACTTAATCTGCCACGCCACTGGGACGTGCTCCGGTGACGTTCTCTCAAGACAGTCTAATTCACTTATAACGCTTCACTGCCCCCGTGATATCGGTATCC
>CACRXP010001025.1:79054-102026 GCA_902702965.1 Spirometra erinaceieuropaei
GTCTGCGGTGGCAACTTATCCTTACCTTCTCCGCGTAAAATCGGGTTAGTAGAGAATGCTATTTGAACCCTTGCTGCTGGGAAGGTTCGCGAGACAGCTTGATCAAGGCGTCTCCTTAGGAGTTCACTCGCGGCGTCCCCTTCGAAAGGTACCTTGAGGAACAAAGTCTTCGGGTGTGGCGGGTTTGATCGGTCGTTCAGCAATATTCTTTTCAATAAACCTTTCAGGATATCCGTTTTCGCGAAGGAAGTCCTGGATTTTTCTGAGCTCCTCCTCGATGCTATCTGTTGAGCAAATTTTTCTAGCCCTTTGTGCCAAACATCGGACTAGATTTCATTTTTGTTGGAGGGGTACGAAACTGGCGAAGTTCGTGTATTGTCCAGACCAGGTTTTCTTCCGATAGACGCTTCTTCGGACACTCCCATCAGGTCTCCTGCTTAGAAGAACATCTAAGAAAGGGATCGAACCCGCCGTTTCCATCTCCAGCGTGAATTTGATCGACGGATGTGCCTGATTTGCTGCATCTAAGAGGGTTGCTACATCGGTTTCTGCAGTGGCAATGGCAAAGATATCGTCAACATAGCGACCGCAATGTTTAAGCTTATCGATCTGTTCGTTTAGTTGGAATCTCTCCAATTTTCCCATAAAGACATCGGCTAGGAGAGGTCCAAGGGGTGTGCCCATAGCAACGCCGTCTACTTGTCTATAGAGTTTGTTGTCGAACAGGAACTGCACATTTAATATATTTGGATCGAAGTCCATCAGCCACAGCCGGATAACCGCGTAATATTCATTAACTGTCGACAGGCAACTAGTAGTATATCCTACGCCATCTACGCTATATCCAATGCTTTAAAATAACAAAGGACACAACTTAAATAGCAAAAAACACTTTCGACTAGTTTAACAATTCATCATCTCCACTACCAACAACGAGCTACCTCTTGCTTCGTCGTCAGCCCAGGGGCTGGTGAAGGTAGTCCGGCCTAGTAATACAAGCCAGACAAACCCCCGAAAACCGACTGGATACTTTAGGTAGAAGGCGAAGTCATGAAACTCCGCTTCGGACAGGACAGCGCATCGAGTTTCATGAGTTTTCGAGTTCCTCCAATAACCGAATTTTAAGCATCAATATTCCGAAGTCATCATATATATATATATGTTCGTAAAAGAACACAAGTGACTTCCTCGGTGATGCAAAGTTCGTGATGAGGTCAGAAGTCTGCATGCTATAGACGAGGAGGGAAAACAGAGCAACGGAGAGAATCGTTCAAGGAAATGGGCATTTGGACCGGTGCTCGCGTCGGTAAGATGAGGTTTGGTAGCCCCACCTGATGGACACAATGCTGCTGGGGTTGGGGTTAAGGTAAGGGGTTATGGTTGGGGGTTAGCGTTAAGGGTTAGGGTTTAGGATTAGAAGTTAGAGTTAGAGGTTAGCGTAACTATTTCTCACCCATTCAAAGTACAACCGCGCATTCCCAATAGGTTTTCTTTTGCATACAACTACTTGAGCTCGTCGCCTGTGCGTTCCCCGGCCCCACCTGTAAAAACCCCGATTACCACCGGTCCCGTATAATAGGTGACTGAGGTTTGTTTACTTCAGGTGGGACTACATAACCAAATCCGACCCTCGGGTCCAAAAACAATATGCACGGAAAGTAACGACAGAGCCAACAGCTTGGGAGGGGGAACTAGTAAATAAAACCTGCCTTATGTCATCGTCCTGACACATGCCGTACTAAAGATACAAGGCGTCTCGTAGATACGAGAACACATGGTTCGCAATCTAAAGACCGGCCGTCAGTCAGGTTTGAAATTGGTTTGAACACTGAGAGATCAAATTACCGAGACCTATTCTCATCAGCAGTCAACAGACCATTTTCGGGAAACGAAAGTCGAAAAGCATTAAAAATGAGAAATGCGGAACATAAAGGAAGAGTAGGAAGACAGAACAATAAGAACATATCTTCGCAAACACCCGTTTTTGATAATTAGAACTCTTCCAAAACACCACGCGGTCGAACTGAGGGCGCAGACAAAGGGGTATAGCGGATCGAGATTAGGTTAAGGTCAGGTAAGGTAGCGCGACGTAATCGGAGAGATGGCTGAGAATACGGGCCGCCAGTGGCTTTTGAGTATGGTGGTTGGCGAGGGAGTCATTACTACATATATGGAATCATGCGGGCACCCTCTGCACCGTGAAAACGCTTGAGCATATAGGACAGATTTCTTTGGCAGAACTGCTATCACCCCTTCTGATGCCGAAGTGAAGAGAAATGATGGTTTTATGGCTCATAGATCAGATGATTCGGTAGGGTACGGTAAGAGGGCTAGCTCATGAAATCTCGACAGAAATTCCGAAATGCCTTTCCGTTTCCAAAACATTAATTAAGTAAGGTTGTAAAACCAATAATCGTGCAACATAATTCTAGAATAACTAAGTTACCTCAGGATGTCGGCTTTTGAACAAACTACCTTTCGGCTGCTTCCAAAAACCATACTCCGTAAAAAATGGCTACTTAAGTAGCATGCATTTTTTGCATCGATTTTCGATGCCCTTAAAGATTCAATTATATTTCATGGAAAACATGCACAAAATATCCATTCTTTTGCTCACTTAGTAGAAAATTACGTCTTCTTTTAATTTTACATTCGAATGAAGGCTATAATTAGGTTTGATAAAACTTTTCCGATTCCCGAATAATTTTGAACCCAACCTGCCGTTACACTTGCATCCAGGGTTCCCAAACTACAAGCCGTATAATTTCCGCGTACGGAAAACCATACATCTCTCTACGGCAATAAAGGGGGACCATATAGGGTTCATAACATTAAGCAGTGGACTTGGACCACATTGTTAACTTTACAAGCCACGCTGGTAAATGCAGAGACATGACGTTTTATGAAGGGCCATTTCACGATATCAAAAAATCTCACAATTATATACTTTTTCAAAACCGAATTATGCCCTTCCTTCTAGTATAAAATTAAAAGAAGGCGTACTTTTCTACCGAATGAGCAAAAGAATGAATATTTTTATGCATGTTTTCCATTAACTATAATTGAATCTTTAAGGGCATCGAAAATCAATGAAAAAAGCATGCTACTTAAGTAGCCATTTTCTACGGAGTATGGTTTGCGGATGCAGACAAAAAGAAGTTCGAAAGCCGGCGTCCTGGGGTAACTGAATTATTATAGAATTATGCTGCACGATGATTGGTTTTACAACCCTACTTAATTAATGGTTTGAAAACGGAAAGGCATTTCGGAATTTCTGTTGAGATTTCATGAGTTAGCTCACCTACTGCACATCATGATTCTGAGGTTCGACACTTTCAGCGAACACTAAATTCGCACAGGCACCGAAGATATCAGAAAAACAGCCTGTTCAAGGACAAGAACGATCTGGTGTGTCGTGAATTTCATGAGTTCCGGTTGCTTTACACACGATGGACTCAGGACAGTGAGATTTTCACACCCAAAATGTGTCTACCTGAATCCGACGGTAAGGTAGACACTTATTGCTCGTGTAGGTCTGCCAACAATTCAACAATAGCATGCCTTCAAACTCAAATGTTGTTTTACAGGTGCAGACGCAGTCGCAACAGCTCAGGTGGCAGAGCCTACGGCGCGCGAATAGTGATGAGGGGGAGGGTCGGCTAACTGATGCAGTTTTGTGACAAAATGTCTCCCGGCTGGGCCATTTCCGCATTTCATGTGACCTGAAATAAATGATATCTAATCGTCTCCCCTAAACTTTATAGATCACGTGGAAATAGTTACAGTTGGGGGTGTGCATCGTCGGCACTGGCAGCCGGCACAAAAGAACAGCATATAGGGAAATACAGATTCGGATCCCAATTGACTCCATGTACGATTCTCCTTTACGAATGCAATCAGAAGAGGTCTGATAGGTTGCACCCGGCAAATGAATCAATAGATGGTAATGAATTTCCTCAGTTACTCTATACGGTTTGTTTTTGACAGAGGCAGTGCATTTTCCTATTTCCTTCTTCAAGATCAATCATGCTGTCGACTTTTTAATGTCCAGATGGGTTACTGCAGCTGACTAGTATACTCAAGTACCTACCCTATAGAATATCGTTGCCTGCGACACTTATTTCTACTGACTGTACTTCCCCACTGCCTTGTTTAATTTCTGAGGAAATAAATGCGCGAATTTGGAGCAAATCCTTCAGAAAAAAGCCTTTTAGGCTCGGTACAAAAGTTTACGTATGAATATTCGAGCTGTTGGGGGACTGTGAATAATACGCAGCTATTCTGCAGTAACCGGTGGATTTCGGCACAAATATTCATATAAAAACCTAAGAACCGAGCCTTGAAACTTTGTCCTGAGGAATTTCAAATTCGCGTATTCATTGTCTAGAAAAGTAAACAAGGCAGCGCGAAAATCTCAGTCGACGCCATGTACGATTCACCTTTACGAATGCAATCAGAAGAGGTCTGATAGGCTGTACCCGGCAAATGTATCAATAGATTGTGATGAATTTCCCCAGTTAATCTAAACAGTTTACTTTTGACACAAGCAGTGCATTTTCCCATTTCCTCCTTCATGGTAAATAATGCTGCCGACGTTTTTAATATCCAGATGCGTTGGCGTGTGCCAACCGATCAATCTGTTGCCTTCCCTTACTGACGACTCTAATGCAGCTGTCTAGTACACTTAAGAGTCAACCCAATAGACTATCGTTACCTCCAGCGTTTATTTCTACCGCCTGTACTTTGCCACTGCCTACTTTAATTTCTTACGAAATAAATGCGCGACTTTGGAGTAAATCCTTCAGAAAAAAGGCTTTTTAGGCACAATACGAAAGCTTATGTATGAATATTCGAGCTGATGGCAGCTTCTGAATATTACGCAGCTATTCCGCAGTAACCGGTGGGTCTCGGCCCGAATATTCATATAAAAACGTATGAACCGAGCCTGGAAACTTTGTTCTGAGGGATTAACTTCAAGTTCGCACATTAATCACCTCCGAAATAAAACAAGACAGCGTGGAAATCGGAGTTTATATGAGGAAAGCACACAGGGAACCTTGGGGGTCCACTGGTGAGCCGAAGCCCTAACAACGGCGTAATGCAGTGGCAGAAGATCCTGCTGTCATTATGGTAAACCATTTGTATGTCCCTTCACTTTCAACATAAGTCGTTACCTGTAGTAAATTGCGAAATTAAGGAACTTTTAGATAAGCCCAAAATAAACGCGTAGGCTCACATGTGACTACCCTGGCCCATTTCCCACTACATCCGACCCACACACATCAAAAACTTACATCAGGGCAAACATTCCCACAAGTGGAGTTGCTACCTGATAAGAAAATTGAAAGGCGAAAGGCAGCGAGAGATCGGATCTGGAGAGAGGTGACCAGGTGGTGCAACGCGGCAGAACCAAACTGCCGGGATCAGCTTCATTGAGTGAGTGAACCGCGACAGGCTGGAATGCCGCCTCAGCCTTTTCAATCCCACCGTCCAATGTGAACCTAACGGCAGTGTTCGTCGACGTGTGTGCCCATCGACCACGGAGGGGCGTCAATCCGATCCACGAGGCGTTCACCCAGGGAAGGAGGGAGATGCGCGCAGAATCGTCGTCGTCCGGTATGTCAGTCCGAGACGGAAAACGGTTGTGACCATTGATTGGCGGACAGTCTGTAGAGCAAAAAAGAAACAATGAAGTGTCGATAGGCGAAAGAAAAATGGCACAGTCTAATAGCATGGTTGAAGTATTATTTTCTGGTTAGTCACCAGGGAGTGGCCAATCAGGACTATCGTATGTTTGGCACACGAGTGTCTCGTAACCTTACGAATCTACTCTTATACAGTTTTCGGCAACGATGGGGTGTATGGTCCACAAGTGAAAAAGCAACTACAAAAATATACCCTAAAACTCGGCGTGACTATAAACATCCCTCATTATTTCCCGTTCGCATTGTTTGAAACCTCCTTCCCTTCCTTACTAAATGTAAACTTACCAGCGGCGGTTTGCATAAATTCTGTTATTTTTTGAAAATCGCTTTTTGTTTATTTTTTAATAAGCGGGCTCACTTTCTTTGCCAAGTGACAGCGTAGGCTAAGACTTTCGGCAAAAATTTATTTTCCGTGTCTTCTTGCTCCCCGTCCTGTGTATTGCCCCACCCGTAAAGCCCCCTCTTCCACCATTCAACGTATGGCACGGTCCACAGGCTAGCCCAAGTTAGTTGTGGGTCCTACATTCCATCGCTGCCCGGTTTTCGAGTCGGTCATATTCACCAGCCAACAGAACGAAAATCGAGTTGAGCTTGTAGGAAGGTGCTCCCTGGAAGTAAACTACCCGGGTTTGGGAACAGCCATATTCGACGATGGAAAAGTTCAGAAATATGTGCTCCGGATACCCTAACTAGAAAATAAACATTATATCAACTAGGGAAAAGTATGTTACATTCTGCAAAAACATAATGATCATAACATCTGCAGACAAACTATGACTGTTTCTGATTAGGAGGTCCAGTTTTCAGCATCATAAAAGTGCAACGGCCAGTGGTTCACCACCACAAACCCCCGGCAATAAATATGCAGATACCTGCTAGGGAGCTGCGAGAAGTAATACTGTCCACACCCTTTTCTTAACAAGAGGGCGCGGTTCGTGAGGAAGAAACTTAGTTCCACAAAATGCTTTATCTATAATGCAGCAATTAGAAACAATGATTGGAAAAAGGCAAATAGGGCAGACCAAAAAGCGCTATCTAAATGCTCGAGCACTTTAGCAGGATAGCTATTTTGCAAGTTGCTTTTACGAACGCAGTGTGGGTATGCAACTGAAGAAAACTACGGAAACCATGATTCAGGAAGTTAAAAAAGTGGTAGCACTTCAGTCCCACCCTTGCATGAGTCTCGCGAAAATATAAAACTGCAGCAGTTGATGACTGCTTGGGGAATTAATGACGGAAAACTTGTACCGAAATTGCCCACTGCAGAAATAAAATTGACTTCCACAATAAAATGGAGAACAAAGTCCATTAAAGTTCTAATCTAAAGGCTGTAGTGGGAACATTCAAAAGCCATTGCAGTCAGAAAAGGCATAGCTGGGCTCAATTATACAACTTTTTTTCAACTTGGGCAAAACAACATTTTCGAGACTTCCTGACATGGCAAAAACTTTTCCCAGTATAAAAGTCAAACATGCTGTTGCTTGCTCTTGTATCATGTCGACTGATAAAAGGTGCTGTATTATAACAGCACAGGGATGATTTACCAGTAGGATACCAGACAGAAAAACCCCTATAAACGCTTATGCATATGTTGGCACACCCAACGTGGGATAATAAACAACACGCACTTCCGCCTAGGTTAGCAACACCTTTTACTGCCCTCTTAGTCACCCAAACAGTTGCAGGCTTGCCTTTGTTAAACAATTGTTCAGCCCGGCATACTTTTCCACCAACGGAAGATTTCACTCAGGAGAGGGCTGAGGCAGCAACGACTGGCGCACAGTGTGACCCCGCATTTGTCATTCTGTTTTTGTTGCCAGTACCTCCACTACTGACTGCCTAAGTCTGTGCAGCAGCCCGTGTGGGCTGTAGACTGCAACGCCGCAAAACAAATCCCGGAATCAACCGTATTCTCGGCGACAATCAGGATAGACTGAGGAATTTTGCGGTACAGTGTTCTCACTATTAACTTAAAACAAGCAGAAACAACGCAGCGACACGTAGCAGTTAAGAAAATTGGTGTGAGTCACTGCCATGCTATTAAGAATATTTGCAGTCACGACTTACGATATGAATCTGTGGCTCAGTGGTAAAGCATTTGGCCTAATACTTGAAATGACCAGGGCGCCCGAATATGAATTCATGGCGCTCGAGTGCGATTAGTGGGGAGTGAAAGGACTATGAGGTCGATATTTAAAAATCTATCCTCACAGCAAATCAGCGACCCCTCACCATAATACAGTCGACGCGCTTGAATCTATCATGATGCCCTGAGAATCGTGTCTTGGAAGGTTGCCAACTGACGTGATGATTCGGTCCCGTGGGAGTATTTTGGAGTGACCGGATGACTGTGAGTCAGGCTGCAATGGCTGTTTCTTAATTTGCCACTCCCACGCATGTGAGATCCGAACTGCCCTTACAGTAGAGCGGTACATTTGCTGGGAGCCAGATCGTGTATGGCAGGCGTAGAGCGACCGTTTAGGTTTGTCAGTCATTGGATGCAAATCCACCCCTGGTCGTCTTAGCACTGTATTGGCGTCGGAAGGGAGAGAGAGAGAGGGTGTGGCGTAGATGCTTCGAAAGTCTGTCCCACTATAAACTGGTCTACGCACAAGTCGCCGGTATCGCGCTCACTCTGTGAGACACGCCGTTGCTTGCGACGGGTAAGGTGTTGGTGTGCGGTTAACCGACGATGGTAAATAAGTTCGAAGTGACCAGGTGACCGACCAATAAGTTTCATATTGACTCAACTATGAAAAAATCGGCGCCTCGGTGGGATTCGAACCCACGCAGTAAGGGGAAGGCATTATTACAGCCAACGCTCTAACCACTTGAGCTACGAGGCCCGGCTGGACGATGCGAGTTTAATCACATTTGAGTCAAGTTACCCACCCAACCTACTGCAACGTATGCAATCCACCAAATGTGATACAGTAAGTTGACTGGCCAAGCCGGATATCCTAAGTAAGTCACCTAGAATCCACCAGATGACTACCAGGCTCGCGTAATTAATAGATGTTTTGGCAGATTTTGAATAACTTGCCGTATCAGATTTGGCGGATTCCAGACGTTGCAGTAGGTTGGGGCGAGTAACTTGACCCAAATGTGATTAAAATCCCGTCGTTCGGCTGGGCCTCGTAGCTCAAGTGGTTAGGGCCTTGGCTCTACTAAAACCTTTCCCTTACTGCGTGGGTTCGTAGTCAAAATCTGTCAAAACATCTATGAAATAAGTTACGTTCATCGAGAAATCTCCTTTCTAAGTATTGCTGAAAGAATCTCCGGTCAAGCTCTGTTCCACCGTCCGGAAACATAGCTGAAAGGGCTTCTTTTCAAAAGCTAACTTGGACACCAAAAAACCGTGAAACCCCTCAAAAAGAACCCCATGCAGTCAGGAGGATGGAGAGCTAATGTACCGTGCATAAATCAATGTTGAGATAAATTTAAGGTCTACATAAATGGACTGCGCGGCGATGACGTTAAGTAAAAGCCGACACAAACGATATGCGTTTAAGGGAGCAGCCGAGAAGAGAAAGAAAAACAAGCATTTTCGTTTGTCAATCATTTCGGATTCTCACTTTAACGCACACCAGAGAGAGAAACAGAGCCACAGACAAGGGTGGTTCGTTTTGTCTGTTGTTCCCACTTGATTGGAAACGGGTTCCATCCTTATCTGTGACTGTTTCCTATGAGAAATTCATATGAGAATCGAGACCGTCAGGCAAATGTGTGTGTGTGGCTGGATTACTGGCTATTACGGGGCGTGGTGGCACGCCTAGGTGCGGGTCCGGCCGTGCCAGTCACATCCGTCCTCACTCGCCTCCGGTCTTCTTGACTCTGTGTTGACACCGGTTCAAGATGGGGACAAATCACTGTCCCTGCTCTCACCCTGCTGTGGAGCACACGGTGGACACATCGTCGCTCACGACGGTCTAGCTGTCGTGTGTGTGTGTGCGTGCGTTAAATTATAATGAGCCAAACAGGCGCAACAGCCATCTCACCCCCTTCCTCACGTCCGCCATGTGCCAGTGATAGGACTAGACCCAGGCGACTGGTAATGAGACAGGGTCCTGTTCCTGACCTAGTATGACTGTGTACCCCAGTAGCGTGTTACAGCATGACCCGTCTCTCTACAAAACAAATTTCAAATTTAACGCACAATTTTATCCATGCAAAAAAAATGAGATGACCTCTCAGATAGCCTCGTCTGTCAGTGGATGTTGCTACCGGAACCGCTATTCTGAGCATGGCTTCGTTAAGCCGCAAATGAATGTCGTGAGTACGGGTGTTGAGGCAGTGCTTAGAGGCCCGAGAGAGCGCCAGTTCGGACGTTTACTCCCTACCGGGCCTATGCACCTCAAGACGCACAGACGTAGTCAAGCGCCAGCGACGCACGCACTAAATTTGTGTAAAAAGTATTGTTCTTCTTCGATTTTAAGGTTTCTAGTTTTGCAGTGGTGTCGTAACAGGCGCCTTCGTTTGAAGAAGCAGCACAATCGACAATTTCTTCACCTTATTACTTTGTGATACTAGAGTTTTACCACTCGTCATCAATTAGGTTTTATGGCTCAGTTTCACATATAAAATATTCAAAATTAGAAGTCTATGCTGATTTGCAGGTTAGGTGGACCTAAACGGGGATTCACACGTTGATCGGACTGCACAGAGTCCCCGCCGGCTCCTATCCAACAGAATTGGTGGTACGTGGCTGCCTAGCTTTGTAAGTAACTGCGCCCAAACGTCTTCTTAGTTCGACCTGACTCGGAGAGTCAGCTGGCGCATGAGTGTGAGAAAAGAGAGTGAGGAAGAGACTGCGGGAGAATTCGACATCAAGGCAAATCGGCGCATTAATAATCACCATGAGTCCAGCGCACCTGAATCTACCCTGATGTTACCAATGGTGTCTGGTAGGTTGCCAACCAAGGGGGATAACTCGGTCTTGGATCAGGCCGCAGTGACTCCTTCTTAGAGTCGCCCTTATGCCCCTTTTACATGTACAAGATCCACGATCCCTGTCACGGAAGTGTGGTACATATCGAGTTAGTGATCAGTTCGCGTGTGGCGCAATCACAATGGGCGTTTAACTTAGACAGTAATTGCGCCTACGGTCGCCTGGGTTTGCGATGACAGATCGACCGCCCATTTCGACAACTTCCACCGCGTGCTTCACAGCCAGGCCAGAGGCAACCGCGGTGACTAGATTAACTTATAATGATGGTAGACTTGGGCTGCATCTACCGCACTCTCTTCTTCTTCTTCCTAAGCAGGGTCCGATGTCATGACCGGAACGGAGGTAGGAGGGGACGAGGACGGCTGGCATAGCAAAAATCCGCACCTAAGTCTACCACTACGCTACCTGGTCTACAACATACTTTGGCCAGGATTTTAACACAAAGGGGCAACGGCAGTGATCCCAGCTCCCACCGCGTGGGCCTGCGTGTCTGTAGGGGTATAGGAGGTGTCCGATTAGGAGATACATAATATAGGAGTAACAAGTCGTTATACGAGCCTTTCACACGTAGTGGGTGCTCCGCTCGGCCCCCTAACCTGAACCTAGTTCTCACCTACGGATCTACTGTGATTTGCCCAGCGGCCACATCCCATTAGGTGCAACGACCAGTGGGCTGAATCAGATGATGGTTGAGGCCTTTTCTATGCCTGCACACACTTTATTCCCCTTGTAACCCATGTTCCGCCCCCTAGACAAATTAGTCTCACGGACTGAACTGCAGACTAATTCGGGTCGTCTTCCCACCAATTTAAAGTCATCACCCATTGTGGAATTCGGCAGGCGTCTGAGATGTCCTGCCAACCCTATTTTGGGAAATGCCGCTTAATACCTCCTCGTCGGATTGGGGGTTTAAAATATGTCCAAAACATATTATTGCTTACGTTCCATATGCAGCTGACTGCGGCTGGAAACACAAACGGAAACTACATTTGTTTCAATTTCCTTCTGCACACGACCATGACTTTACTCATCCTGGCAAAACGGAGCTCATTTCAGTTCAGTTTTTTTGAGGGAAACGTAGGTGTTGAACATTTGAAGCGAATTATATCAACAATTTAAAAATGGAAACATCAAACAGTTACGGATTTTTTTCGAAGCCTGTCAGATAAACAGATTTTTCCAAGTGTTAAAAACACTAAAATTTCTGCAAAATCTGGAGAAAACGTGATTTGCTACCGAACAAGTGCAAAGATTGGTATTTTTATGAATGTTTTGTAAAGTACGTCTGAATTTGCGAGGGCATCAAAAATCGGCGAAAAAGATAATATTCCTTAAGCAGTCCGAGCGTGGTTTTTGCAGGCGGCCGGAAATAACTGCACGCAAAAGTCGGCATCCTGGTGTGACTGAAATGCCTCGGGATTATGCCGCAGGATAACCAACATTGCAACCCCACCCAAGTAAGCCTTCCTAGCCGAAAGCGCATTTCAGAATTTCGGCTAATATTTTATGAGATTGGTCACAGACTGGATACGCCGTCGCTCGCAGCACTGCCAACTAGGGGACACAATCTCGTAAAGAGGCGAGATTAGCATAACGTGCTGGTAAAAAAGGCGATATGCGAGGACAAATGCTGAACGGGCAGCGTTTTTGTAGCCTTTAAGGCGACATTGAAACCTCAACCTTTGTGTCACAGGATCATTAGACGAAGACTATTTCGTAGCCGTACCTGTTAGGGGTTGGGGTTAGGCTGGGGCTTGGCTACCGCAGGTACGGCCACGAAATGAGACCCGACCGAAGAACTTTACTTCACGTCTGCCATTGCACCCAAGGTCATCCTCCTCGGCTTCACCAGCAGGACACGAAACAGAGATGAGGAAGTGAGGTAGCGCCACCTCGCGCCACTCAGTTAACTCCCCACCGCAATTGCGCATCGTTAAGTTCTAACGATTGTTCTGGAAAGGTTGACAGTTGGCAGGATAGCACAGTCCAACCTAGCGTTGGGAGAAGCTGCAAATGCGCCTTCCCAGTATGACTTTTATGGCACTCTCATGTGCAAGAGACCCGAGGCCCCCTCCAAGAGGCCTGCCACGTGTGGAATTGGGGTCCAGTCGGATGCGGCACGCCCATGTGGGCTCTTTTGGACTGTCGGCGAACGCGTCTACGCCCACCTCTGGTAGTTGCGGCTTCCTCTTGCCGTTGGAACAGAGTGGAAAGGATGGAGAGTAGGGATCAATGCACCGAAAGCGTCCAGCGAAGGACGAGACCAAGAACCATATTCGTCCCAAGTGTTGTTATTCCTCGTTGCTCACCCATCAAACAAAGCACTCCCCAGGGTCGCACGTAGTGCACTGCGTCAAGTCATGGCTGACGAAGACCTTGTCGTCGCGTTCGCGAACGTGGGTCGTCTAACTGTCGTATTTAACAGGACGGACTATGTTAACTCTATGTCTCACGGGGAATCAACCCACCAAATACGTTGACATGTGAAATTAATGAGTCGATTTTGGAAATGGAGAATTTGGGCGCGTTATCGATGATCGACGGACACATAATCAAAGACAAGGAAATGACCCTGGCAAGATTCTATGGCCTTTCCAGGATACAGAAAGAGCGCGCTCTCTTCGGGCTCCTCATATCTCTCAAAAGTAAGTCAACTTACGGGCTGGCAAAGCGAGAGTGTTGGCATCTCCAATTTCTGACTGCCAATTCAGGCACAGCAGTCAGCTCGACCAAAAAATTGTTGGGAGAACTTAAAGGAGTAAGTCTCCTGACTAACTCCGTCTCGCTGGACGCATAATTTACAACGGAGGAGGAAGAAAATAACTAGTTGGCCTTCTTTGATGCTGTAGCCTATCGTAACCTTTATGATGGCCAAAAAATTTACATGTTCGGAATAACGCAAATAAGAGGAAATAATGAGCTTTAACAGCATCCACCTAGTCAGCCACAAACAGTGTGATTTGAACGGCATTCCAGCAAACCGGAGGACAAAGTTACTCAACTAAAATACTCTCAACGCGTACTCATGGCGAATGGCAGTTTAAGCTATTTCGGCAACAAGTGAATGAAAAGACGAGAGAAGAGTCCAGACCTCAGTGGTCTCAAATTCTGCAGAGTACTGCGTATGTTAAGGACGTCTCAAACGCAGTCATTCACCTTCGTACACCATTTGGGGTAAGGGTTGCATATAGACCGGGCACGACCATCAGGCAGTACTAAATGAGATCGAAACATCAGTTGCCACGATAAGAAACCTCTGAGGTCGTTCATCGCATCTGGCGCAGTTGTGTGGAAAGGCGACCACCTCGGGGAAACTGGGAGATCACTCTGGGCGCGGATGACTGAACAGGCAGCAGCGGTAAGGAAAGACGCCAGCCCTCAGCTGGCTGCACATTTGGCAGAATCTAGCCTCCTCCTTAGGCTCAACGAGACAGTGTCGATGGATCAAACGACAGAGAAACTATCGCAGTCATAATCTCCAGCACGAGGAAACCCGATTCAATATTGATTTTCCTAAAAATAACAGGCTGATAGCTCGAGCGATAAAGAAACCATGAAATTTGGCCATGCGTCTGAATCTCTATAGACAGGTTAAGTTGCAGCAGAGGCCTAAAACGCGGCCCCACCTAGTCATTTCCTAGACAATTGCCTACGAATTTCGTATTAATATCGACTCCAGTACGTGAGTTTCTGTTTAGTGTTAGGGTTAAGGTAAGGGTTTGGAATTGCGGTTAGGGGTTTGGGGTTAGGACTATTACTTGGGGTTAGGGTTATGAGTTAAGGTATAGGGCTAGGATTTAGAGTTAGGGTCTAGGGTTAAGTATAGGGTTATTATTTAGTTTTCTCCGGTTTACAGATGGGGCCGCTTTTAGGCCACTGTCTAGATTTCTTTGTTTTGGTCCGAGATCATCGCTCGATAAAAGTTTATGATGGAAGGGGGAATATCAGGTAGAGGAAAGCTACAGATAAAATCAAACGCCTATGCATTTGGACGAGGGCAAGCACAACTGATTTTCAGCGACTGATTACAATTGCTTCGGATAGGCCAGTAGAAAGGGTGCCAGTTAAACTAGCTAAACTCTGACGAGTCTGGGGTGCAAAAATGATCCCTTCAACTGGACAGGAGAGAAAGTAAAATGTTTCTGCTGACATGAGCTGATGCAAAAGGATTCGTCCCCTCTAGGTCCTGACTCATTAACGAATCTGATTGAGTGAATCGGGATTTTTCCGACAAACGCATGCAGGTTTTAAATTTGGTACAAGTAGCAAAATGTTGTACCTGCTAAGAAAGCCCCCGCAAACACTCAAAATGCAGGGTAATAAGGGCAAGTGGACCGATACGAACGAAGCAAGCTTGTCGTACATGATATGTGAGATCAATTCTTTCCCACCGGAAATAGACGGAAAAAATGAAGACAGGCTCATTCTGTTTAGTGTGGCTTTAACTTCATCCAATGCATTGTAGCAATGCGGGAGTTGGCTTTCTACAGACTACAGTGCTCGACGGGGACCATAAATGATCGGACGCGATGGTGACATGGGCAGCATCAGTACCACCTACACTTTCCGGCGCCACCACATCATAGAGGCAAGTCTCCTGAATACAAGAGTCTACTGGGCAACCGTAATGCACTCACAAACTAGATGAAAATATGAATTTTCAGTTCTTTTATCTCCTCAGAAATTAATGCGCTACCTTGGAGAATACTCTTTTGGGACAAACCATTTCGGCTTATTAATATTTGAGCCCAAACCCATCAGCTACAGCGGAATAACCATGTAATACGCATGAGCTGCTAACAGACAGTCATTAGTATACAAGTATTGCATGATTAAACGTAGTGACAACACAGGTACTAGCAAGAAAGCCGATTCACTCACAAGTGAGAGGTCAGAATGATTTGGGGTGAAGGGAACCCCCCGAGCGGAGGTTCGACAGACACTGGCTTAGTAACATGCATCAAAAGGCTTGGGGCGATAGCATCTTAGGAAAAGTACCTTAAAATCTTTTTTGTTATTGCAATACTGGGTCCAGAGTAATTCCCATCCTGCAAAGAGACGGTCACAGCGTTCAGAGAACTTAAAACAACATGGCGCACACGAATCAGAGCACTAAACTGCATCTCCGAATCAAAAGATAGACTTGGAATAAAAGTACTTATTTCGCAGTTGCAATTGTGATGGTAGTCGTGATTGCTGATTAGATGGACTTTATGTTGAAGGTCTAAGGTATGCAAGCCTCCACAGGAAGCGATAAAGCGCAACATTAGGTGACATACATCTTCACAGGAGAAATGAACTATAGTAAAATGGGTCCACGAAGAGTACACCGTCGATGTTTGACACAAGAGAGGAGATGACACTGGAGGCGAACATAGAACGTTTATTAAAAAATACAGTTGGAGCCTCCACGAACCTTCAACACGAAATGGTAAGCTCACCTGCGAACCACCTTTTGCCAAAAAAACGCCAAACACAAGAAAAAAGATGCTTTCCAGGAAACATTCCATCCAATTTTATCCCAACTAATACCCAAGGCATTTGGAGTTAACACCGATTAACAGCACGGCAGCTTAAAAGTAGTTAGTCAGCATCACCTAGCCAGCGGCATCTGAAAAGTAAAGGGCGCATAACGGGGGAATTTTGATACGAGAGGGTAGAGCATCAGCTATTTGGGCGAAATAATTGTTATTAAGCCCAAAAAGGCAGAAAGCGCACTTCCACCCTCCATTCTTCACACCCCTTAACCGTGATCTACCCAGTACATTTCGGTACACGACGGTTGACAAGAGATTTATGCGCCACTGCAGGCTTCTCAGCTGAGGGTAATAACAGAAATGTTTGGTAGGTCACTCGCATGGACGCGCGAGGTGTTCAAGGAGATAATGGGGTGATATTTTATGTTCGCAAGCGTTGGCGATTGTATCAGCATGCCGCATGACCTGCGTTCGTTAGGGTTAACGAGCCCTCCAAGTTCCCGTAACAAAATTCTGACCCATGAAACCTAACAGGCCATTGAGCCAGCAGTTGTACTTATCTCTGACTTCTGCGTGCTGTCGCCATCAGCCGCTTGTGCGCGCCGGTTTGGTGATGGAGGCCGATTTAAATCTGCCTCGAGAAGAAGGAGACGCGATCTCCGGAACAAGTTTTATTCGTCCGACGTTTCGGATCCACACTTTAATGCATCATCAGAGACCGAGTCAGGGTAAATTAAATATACTGCAATGGTTTAGTCGTTCTCAGAAGTTTACGGGTCCGAACTTGACCAAGTGATTCATAACGGAGCATCTTTTACAGGATTAAAATATGCAAAAACCGCAAACGCGCACATGTTTATGCACTTGCTCGGGGTCAGGGAAGTCGTTTCTCTCTCTCTCTCACACACACACACACAGACACACACACCTAAAGTCACAGCACCAGCCGATGTTAACGAGACACTTGAAAAGTGGCAAAGAGCCGTTTTGGAGACTGATTTCCTAAGCTCTAACGGGGTGGCTAACGAGAAAACACAGCCGGACAGGCTGACAGACAGACTGGGTCACAACGCTCAGTAGGAGGTCCATAGTAGAATCTCCCTAGTGGCCTGTGTAGTAGCACTCGGTCAAAACAGGAAGAGAGAGCGGTCCTGAAGGGAGGAAAGAAACTCGAGAGCATATGGTTAGAGCAAGAACGGAAATGGGTGAGGTGGGAGTTCCGCCTCTTGAAATTTGGAGTAGACGTGAATGGCGACAGTCGTCAGATTACTAAGTAAGAACGCAACCGAATCCCCAAGGCGTGTCCTTATATGGGCGTGAAATATGAAACAACATATTTTCTACCTCTTCTCGAGCATCGCAATATAATTCGAGGATGGGAATTAGTAGACTGTAAATAATGCTGGTTCTAGAACCGTTTCCATGTCGAAAAGCAAAACTAGATGGTCGAACAGTTAGCGTCCTTTTAGTAAGACGCGAATCGTGTCTGGTAGTAAGTAAATGATCAAGTTTCATAGACGAGTCGGAGAGCGGGAAAGAGAACCCACTAAAAAGCGGGACGTGGCGACCACAGGCAAACGGCTGGTTCACTTTTATATAACAGAAAGCCTGATTGTCCACTCAAAGTCAGAGACCATCGTAGACATCAAATCGAACGTAGAACGTTGGGTCACCATGCTCTGCTAATAAAGAAATACAACTATGAGAACCACTGGAAACAAAAAAACCATTTCGCCATGTTTTTTAGACTAGTTTTTATGAAAGGCGATCGCCAAATATACCAATCGTATCCAAGCTGAAATTCGCAATTCAAGGGACTAAAAAAGACAGCACGCTGCTTCCCAAAACAGAAAAGTATCGCAAAGGATTAGTCCAACTCTCAAGATATTCTGGATCCGAGTAGCAAAAATGTCTCCTGAAACAGTGAACAATTCCCTTGCTTCTCTAACCAAGTGGCCGCTCTATGCGCACTTTAGACAGCATGAGGCTCCTACGGTTTCGGAGAATAATCTGAGCTACCAAGCAGTTGCCAAAATTGGTGTGCCGACAACGGCCATTCGAGGTTATATGCACGGCTTGCAAGGAAATTTCCGTAGAGCAGTTAGTTTTAATAGTTTCTTTCCTCGTGTGTAAACGTCCTATTGGCCAGGCTGCGGCGTTTGTTTCCATCCAAGTGGAGTTCGGAGTAGGAGAAGAACGAGGAATAGTAATTCAAAAAGTATAATACGACTAAAGGCTGCCAGATTTCGAGAGTCCGTCAGGGAAGACCAACATTCAGACATCTTTAACAAACTAGCCGCTCTACGCGCACTTTAGACAGCATGAGGCTCCTACGGTTTCGGAGAATAATCTGAGCTACCAAGCAGTTGCCAAAACGGGTGCGTCGACAACGGCCATTCGAGGCTGTGTGCACAGCTTGCAAGGAAATTTCCGTAGAGAAGTTATTTTTAATAGTTTCCTTCCTCGTGTGTAAACAGGTTACTGAGCAGGCTGCGGGATTTGTTTCCATCCAAGTGGAATTCTGAGTAGGAGAAGAACCAGAATAGTACTTCAAAAAGTATAATACGATTAAAGCCTGCTAAAAAACTGCCAGATTTCGAGAGTCCGTCTGGAAGAACAACATTCAGGCATATGACCTCCACAAATTCCACAAAAGGAGGACATCTGTGCAGGCAAGCAGGTACATGCTGGTTAAAAAGTGCAGTCAGAAACAGGCTCAATGCGTCTGAAGGTCACATTTTTAAGACTATGCTTAAAGGCGCATGGGGACAGATTTGAAGTCGAAGTCAATCGTAACGGCTCATTGGACACACTTTTACGGCTAGGTGGAGTTCCACTTCGAGTGAGGAATAAAAATGTCGGCCGAACATGTGTTTAACCTGCTAATCTGGGCATTTCTGTTGGCATAGAAACAAAAGCACTTCAGAACTAAATGGTAACAGGCTGGAGTCTAGTCATAGTCCGTGGGACACAGTCAAATTCGCTGTCTTTAAGGCCAAAAGATACCCTTTTCTCGCGTATAAAATTTAAGAAGGACGCAATCTGTTACCAAGTTAGCACAGGAACGAATAGTTTTGTGCATCTTCCGTACAAATCTTTAAGAATCGATCATTGCACCAACATTCAGTGGGAAAAATCGCACTACATGAGTAGCAATTTTCTACCGAGTGGGATTTTAACAAGCGACCAGAACAAAGCGCATTCAACAGTCGGCAACCTGGGGTGACTGAAATATTCCAGGTTAATGTTTTACGATAATCAATATTACCACCCTAACTAAGTAATCCCTTCTAATCTAAGACGCATTTTCCAGTTTCGGTTAACATTTTATGAGGTAGGCCAAACACTGTGGGTGTTTTCGGTAGATTTGAATAATTTAGGTGACTCAATTATGAAAACCTCGGCGGTTTCGGTGGGGTTTGACCCATGACAGAAAATTAGGCGGGTAACTTGAACCAAATGTGACTAAATTCAAGGCTCTCCGTTGGGACCTCATAGCTCAGGTGGTCACAGCGTTGGCTGTACACAAGCCCTGCACTTGCCGTCGCGGGTGTGAACACCACCAGGACCGCCGAGTTCCTCAATGGTGGAAAGTCAATAGGGCTGGAGATGGGCGCGGGCATACCAGTTCAAGGGTGCTGAATCCATGCCTACGAGTAGCACACAGATATATCTACAGGCGAACCGACGGGGTGGAGATCACTGTTACAATCAATTCCGGCTAGTTCCGTCACGAGCGGGTTAGAGAGTCCAAAGTTAGGAATTTCCAGACACAACAGGTCATAATTTCCAGTATTTCGATGATATCCTTGTCAGAAAAGTTAAAACAGCGGACTTAGGTGAAGTGTTGGTGAAATTGAATAGCAAGCAGCACAGTTAAATCGGAAGAAACGTGTCTTCGAAGTCAAGGAAGAAGTTTAGTTCAATAAGTTGCCGTGAGATGAGAGGATAGTGCTCTGCGGACTCCTTAGAAGGAGCATATAGCAGAAGTATCCTCATGCAAATGGACATCTCTAAGGATTGTACCATAGGACACGAGGGAACGAATATCAAAGAAGTAAATTTCCACAGTTGAAAAGAAAAATTGGCAGGTTAGAGTAGCATTCAGGAGAGGCAAACTGTCTACAGCTTCTAGCAGAATAAAAATGAGCTTCGCTGGTATTTACTTCAAATTCATAGGCGTGGGCGGTCATTCTAGACCCTCGCATGTGTGTCTATGCATTTAACTACTTGTGTGGAGCAAGATACGTATATCAGACGGATTAGTGACCTTTTAAGAGGATTAAAGACGACTACTGGCGTCTGCAGCGAACGCTGAGAAGATAGTCACTTTGGGGCCAATCCTAGGACACCTGGTTAAAAATGGAAATCAAGTTGACTCTAAAAAAGCCTTCTGGAGTGGTTTATCGAAAGGCAAACTGATGCAGTCACTCGACCAGCACTCGCATCAGGCAGAAATAAGGGCCGTACGGATAGAGCCCAGTTTTCCGTGTACAGAAGACCCTGGTAAAAGTTGAAAACCTACGTTGATCAGACATGTGTAACACCTCCCTATCCTCTCCCCATGGTCCCCGGACCGACGTTTACTCCCATTCTTTGTCTACGGTGAGCAGCAATCATTATAATTACATCGTTCCCACCCCTCCCTCCAGAGCCCTAGCGATAGGACTCAAATGAAGCTTAGACTGTCCCAGGTGCTTCAACTATACATGCAATTCTACGGGCCTGACGTTGACTTGCCGAAAACGATCGAAGACCTATCTGCCTCCCGTCTACAGCAAACTGCCTAATTAAGATTGCAAAACCTACTGGAACAGGCAGCAACTCTAAATTGGTGTGCGCGATAGAGTGATACCTTTAAACTGGAAGTCATGACAGAAACTTAAGTAAATCTCAGTCTAGACGAAAGCGTGTATTTTTCGCCTATCTTCAATCGTATTCCACAGTGTGATGTAGAAAAAATATACTTTTATACTTATGTTTTCGTAAAAAATTAGACCATTAAATACTGTACTCAAGTGATGGAAGAGTAAACCTTTCGTATGAGCAGAAGACCGACAAGAGCCGCGATCGGCGCTAACAAGAGAATGGCTGTCGATAGCTTTTTCGTTTGCTCCGTACGCAAGACGGGCAAGATCTGTTGTCGAGAATGTCAGTCCGCATAGCCTTCGTCGGGTAATTAAATTTCTGCGGTTTTCCGGAGAGCACCCACTATGCTATAGCAAGTCAGCTTATCCTTGACTGCGGATTCAGGTAATCTGGCCGTAGCACAGCAGGGACACACACCCGACCTGTTCAACAGTTCGAACTGCACATGTCGCCAGAATACAAGAACTACAGACTTTGAGCGTTCTCGCCCGCCTTCCACCAGAATGAATCCGCTCGCGACGATTGAAGAAGTGACAGACGCCTAACGTGCATGAGATTTATTACTATGCTTCAGGTTGACTAAGTCCGTTTACCTAATACCTTTTTCCAAACACCCTGGTAATTGTTTTTGTAAAAGAGAATAAACGTCAGAAGAATGCTTTCAAAACGGAGGCACTTTAGTGCGCAATCCTGTGAAACCAGTAACTTCCGGAGAGGGCGGCCAAATCATCAGTGTCAATTTCGGTCATGCGAACGATCGATTTCCAAGAAAACCATCATTCAAGGACAAGCCACACAGCACTCAGTACTAAGTCGTCTTTTCTCATGCAAGGTGACTTAATCTCTTTCCTTAAAAAGCTTAATCTGTACGGAGGTCGTGAAGAAATTCTAAGGGATTTGCGATGGCGAAAACAGTGGTTGCAATGCTCACCAAAATGCGGTCTCAAACGGAAGTTGATGAGGAGGCGACCATTTGGCTGATGATTCTTCAGGTACAGATAGTTGACGACATTGTCATGTCCACGAAGATCCCTCAATTTAAGACTTACAAAGGACCCCTCGCCATGTGTGTCTAAAAAGGTAGGCGTGTCACCGGGAGGATCGCCAGTACCATGTCCCGCTCCAGAAGGCTCTACTAGTTTCCGCTTTAACAGAGGCTCAGAAGCACGATCGACAGCATCGTCCTTATTCTGGAGGGGTTGGAGTTTCTTGTGTGGCAGTCCAGAAGTGTTCTGGGTGGCGGAGGTGCTACTGCTGCTAGTTAACAGGGAAAGAGGAGGCCCTGCAGTGCTCAGCTCGATGGTGATTGGACAGCTGGCTGATGAAAGCTCCTTCCAATCACCAGAGCTTGCATTGTTGGTGGGATGAGAAAGCAACCGGTGGACGCGGCCCTGACTGTCGACACCCGGAACACTCTCAAACTCTTCCGAGGAGGAAAAACAATGCAGGAGAACGAAATCCAGGCTTGTGGCATCAGGCGGAGAGAGGACGCTGCAAGTGGGATAGATGAAACACCAGATTACAGTCAGGGGGGAAGTAATATGAGGAAAGCAACTGCATGCGCACGACTTCCAGGCACAATAGGAAAGGATGGCCATCACGAGCAGTCGTTATTAGAATTCAGATCGATTATGGTCGCGGCCAGCAAGTTAGCAGTCTGGCTACTGTCAGCATGTCTCTGCCACACAGGGTTGCTTCCTAGAGTGAGTGGCATTGAGGCGCACGACGTAAAGCAGGCAGGGCGGACTGGCTGAATACAATCCAGTCCATTGTGGAGCTGAATTAAAGAATATGTTACGTGTACTGCGTTCAATCCCACATTCTATGGTTTTGATCTAATCTAGACACTAGAACATGAGGAATCAAAGAAGCGAGGCCGATGCTGGTGGTCCTTTTTGCCGTAATCTAGCCCGAACACACGTTATGGAGGCCTCCCAACTGGTAGTGATCCTCATCGAGTACTATGGGTGGAT
>CACRXP010001025.1:131279-141801 GCA_902702965.1 Spirometra erinaceieuropaei
GTCCGCAGATTAACCTCTGATTCGGAGGATGATGAGGACGAGAACATAGCGGAACGACAGCCTGTAAGGCCGCTTGCTGGCTGGCCGTCGCCACCACCCATACTTCAGTAAATTGCAGTAAGTCTGATGGTTTGTAGGCCAAAACTTGAAGAAAACATACCTACTTCCTCGGCCGGATGGGGCAGGTTTTCACCTTCAGTAGTCCCCTCACTTCAGTAAGCAGGTTATATTTATTATCCATTTCAGACTGCAAACGGAAAAGGATGCTTCTGTGGCGCAGAGTGAAATCTGAAAATCAATACAAAGAGAATTGAAATCTGTGCGGTAAGGGCATGTTGTATACCGTTGGAGTAGATTTGTTTTGTAAAAAATTAGACAAATTAGTCCATAATCAGACGGTCCATCATGAGGAATTTCGACAACATTGCGCCCTCATGGTTGAAAAACTTGGGCAAATGCATGCCTCCACCGTCCTTGTCGGTCAAAGGCCTCCCGCACTGCCCTTACCGCTATGCACGAAGGACGCCTACGAAGACTTCGAAGGGAAGCTAAACCGTGATGCCGATTTTCGAGAAGAAGTGGTATCCCTGCCAGCACATTGCCCCTTCATAGGCGGGGCTGGAAGGGGCTGGGTGGGGCCAGAGCCCCGCCTGCCAGCACATGGCTCTTTCATAGGCGGGGCTGGAGGGGGCTGGGCGGGGCCAGAGCCCCCTCTGGATTGAAGCCTTTTGAAGCGTATTTGCATCGAAAGATATGTTCCAAAAGCACCACTTATTGTACCTTCTTTGGAATTTAAAGGAGCTAATTTATCAAAATTGGCTTATAAATCATGGAGAAAGCATCCGTTTACGCCCACTGAATGTAGCTGCGGATGAGCACAATATATTGAGGTTTTGTTTAAGTCCCTCATTGCTTAAACTCTTATTTGTCCACCGGTTTACAATCTGTGTGTGTTATTAATTCGTATATTTGACAATGGAGACGATATTTTAAAGTGGTGCCAAAAGTGGGCTGGGATGTGGCGTCCCCTGCGCATTTTTTTTCGCTGGCGGGGCAAGGCGGGGCTATCGCGTTGCATGCCCCGCCACAGCCCCCTCCACAGCCCCGCCTAGCCCCCTCATAGCCCCCTCTAGCCCCGCCATTATTGAGGGGGCCAGGCGGGGCTAGGCGGGGCTGGTGCTGGCAGGGTTATCAAAGGCTTTACCAAGATCAAAGTAAATAACGATAACAGATAGATGGTCATAACGAAGAGAAGTAAGCAGATTGAGAAAGGACAAATGACATGTTTCATGAGAGCGATTTGGTAAAAAACCATGGTGGGAAGGACTAATAAATTGATTGTCTGTGCAAACGTCGGTAACTTTCAAGGCGATAATTTTTTCAAAGATTTTGGCGAGAGGCGTTTTATGGACACCTCGGTAGTTTTAAACATAAGGACAGCCAGGCTTAAATGCTGGAATGTTAATAGAAACTTTCCAATAGTAAGGGAAGAAACCAGTTACGAGGAAGACCGGAACGGGTTTGCTGAACAGCGGAGGAAAATTTCTTATCTGTTTTGTAAGAGAGTTCGAAATATTGTCCGTGCTTACTGAGTAACAGTTGGTAAGATGATTTATCAGTTTTGAAATAGTTTCAGGAGCAAAACTAATGATGCTGAGGGATGCATCAGACAGTGGAGGAATTGAAAGGATTGGGCCAGTTTCAATGTTGAAATGTTTGGCAAAGAATGAGTTTAACACTTCTGCTTTGCCTACATCATGAATTATGAAAATATCTTTGGTACTTAGCAAAGGCGGAACGACTTGGTGGGATTTAGCAGATGATCTTTGACGGAAGATCTGGGCAACTGATTTAGAAGCATTCACACCATTAGTAGCTACAGACTCTCTACGCCCATCTTGCTCGAGCCTCATTTTCGCAGCTAATTCAAATATTTAAACGATTCTTAAGTGAACTGATAATGAGATCACGGAAGGATCTTTAAGCTGCTTCTGTAGCTTTTGAAGTCTTTTTTAAGAAAGTGTCGGACAGCGGTGGAAGTGGCACTCGATTTAAACGTCTTCTGTGGACCAAGGTCAAGAAGACATTCTGTTACGCATAATAAATTGTTAAAATAAATTTAGATAATTAATTGAAAAAATATTGTGCCAATCAAGAGTGCGTGTAAAATTATTTACTAATTCCTTTGCATTCAGAAAAGCTCCCACAAATTTTGGGTGCTGAATCTACTGATCGACTGTACCGTAGCGATGGCGTTTGTGGTCTCTGAACACTATGACCGGTCTCACCAGCTGTTCCTCAACGCCTCTACTTTGACTATCCCCAACTTCATGAAAGGAGTTTGACGTCCGATAATCTCCGATACCGTGCAACCTCCCCCCTTCTTGACGGTCGATATTCTCCCACCGCCGGCAGTTTTTTCTCCTGAGCCCTCCAAACCACAAAAACCACCATCAACTATATTTTTATCCCTTAAGCTCAGGAGATTTTTTCACTGCTGGTCGGATTTGTGTTTACTCGCTTCCCTTGACAATGCCTGTAAACTGGCATTAAATTAAAATTTATTTATTTATTTATTTATTAGCAAAGTCAAAAATGTTACGATGTGCTGCTGACTTTGCGGAAATCACAACTGGAAGGCGACAATGAATTAATGGATGATCACTTGCAAAAAGGTCAGGATAGAAATCCATAGATAGCGGGAAGATTCCATTTCTAAGAAATTAAATCTAATACACTATCGTTTCTGATTGAAAAGTGGACTAATTGAGACAAGTGTGAAAAGTAAATGGTGTTTAGAAGCTTCTGGAATTAAGGAAAGGAATTATGTGTGTGCCAGTCAATTTTTTTCAGTTTATTTCAGTATATTTGGTAAGGATAATAGGCAAAGCCTTTGAAAACCCTATTGACTACATGTCAGTTCGTTAGAATAACTGTACACGAACAAAAAATGTTCACTATTAAAACAGTACTTGATTTATTTGAGTAGCATTGTCTCAGAGAAAATATTTGTCTGGACCAGGGGTATTAATTCAGATTCAGACTGTCGAGGGAAAACAGGGGACACAAATAATCATCCAAGCGTTTCTTGAAGAGTTGCAGGGACGTAGCCTCCACGACTGACTGAGGGAGATCGTTCCATTTCTCCACTACCCTCTAAGAGAAAAATTCAGAACGAAGATTCAGCCTGGACATTGTTTTCCGTAACTTCATCGAGTGACCACGAAGATTGGGTGAAAGGTGCCACTGAAACATGTCCTCAAATTTAAGTCCATGCTCAAGGCCATGTATTATCTTGTAGACGAGGATAAGATCACCTCTTTGCCGCCTGTAACACAGAGGGAATAAATTAAGGCAATTTCTGGCAAATTAAAATCGCCTACGATAATCTTAACATCGAAAGAAGTCTCTGCATTTTTTTAAAAGAGTTCACAGAGTTGGCTTTCATTTCCGAAATAACAACGAGGGGTATATACACATCCGACAAAGGCTTTCCTATTTTGTGGAAGGATTACCGAAGCGAAACATAAATTTCCAGAGAAGGAAGAAATGGTCGGGTCATAAGGCGAATGTGCAAGTGAGGCTCTGATGTAAAGAAGGCAGCCACCGCCGCGTCATTCGACACGATCCCGGCGGCATATACTGGGGTTATCTATATTGAGTGCCGGATCTGAACTTAGGGAGTGGGCCCAAGATTCTGTAATTCACAGTACATGTGGGTCAACCTCAACAACCACACTTTTTAGTTGTGACATATTTTGCATGACTGATCTTGCGTTGAGAGAGACAATACTGAGCGTATTCCTAATATGTAGGCTCCGTTCATTACTACTCATAAAAAGGGTGGTGGAAAATTAAGCTGTTGGAGTGGAGCAGTTGGTGGAAGGCGAAGTTGCTGTGGTTTGAAATTTGTGGAGATAAGATAGATAGATAATTTTTTATTAAAGACCCGTCGGGGTCCCATCAAAGCAAGTTAAAATAAATTTACATGCGAATTTTAGACGAGGTAGGCCGAATCTTTACAAAATGCAATTCATAGTTTCTGGATTAGTAGTCCATTGAGAAACATGATGATTGAGGGGTGAAAAAAACTCCTTACAAAAAGTTAAAAATGATTGGATTGATTTTACAGGAGAAAAAAAACTCCTCAATAAAAATAGTGACAGAAAAAAGCGAGCAGGACTGGCCTGTAGGTGGCGGTATATAACGGAATGTTGTCGGTCACCGTCAGGGTAGCAATAAATCTCAGCCTTGAGGGGTACATATGCGGGTCAGACAGGACTGGCTTGCATGTGGCATTGTATACGGGATTCACAATTGAGATCGTCTGGGCCGGATTGATACGCCGCATGAGACTATTCGCGTCAAAGAGGCCAGACGAGAGGAACCCAGATGCGATCGGCCACAGCACGCTTCGAGCTCAGCCGAGCAGTGGGGAAGGTATTACCATTAACTGGAAATACAACATTGCATGGAAACACATTTGAGCAGAACACAGGAAAAGGAATGCTATTTTGTGGGATTGGAAAAAAGGAGGCATAAAAACGGGATTTTGTGAATTTTGAACATACAATGAGGGGTCATTTATGTTAGATAACGGACGTAATTGTTTTGAGAGACAGCTCACATTAGGAAAAGGCTTTATTATTTGGGGCGTCAGGCTTGAAGTGTGATTGGAGAAATTATCAGCAACACCATGTACTTGCATTATACAGGCTGGTATGCAGGTGGGCTCCACAACTGTGGTATTTTCGTTAGGTTGAAAATTAGGAATAGGAACAGGTAAAGCTATCCCCGAACTATCATCTGGCTTATTTGGCATGACCGCTAGCTCAGACCTGAGTGGCTAGGCGCGGAAACGGGATGGATTTGACCCACGTTTATTAACTTATTCATTATTCAGAGTGCTCGATTGTGCTTCTAGGGGTTCAGCGCCTACTAAATTTGGAAGCTGCATTAGAGCAATCCCTGCTTCTTGGAGGCATTTTAAAGTGGCTGGTTTTAACTGACCCTGTGATAATGTACTCAATTGAAGAGCTAGATTGAACTGCGGCCGCTGCAGATATGGGGGAGATTTGGGTTGACGCCAGATGGAGAATCTGCTTCAGAGGCGAATGGCAGATGAGTAGAATCCTGGGGTGGCTTTACGCTTGATAATGAGGGAGAAACTCTTCGCTGCAGTGGAGTTTTATCCTTACTAATAAAAAGTTTATTACCCTACGATATTGAACTGAACGCTCCAAATGGGAGAAAATAAAGTCCACTTCTACTAATGAAAATAGTTTGACAAAAATTGGTGGATATTTGCTCCAAGACGAAAATCTTTTAGCTTCGGCGACTGTAAAGTTAAAGCCACATGAATAAAGAAAGTGGAAAGCGGTACCGAGTGGCTGTTCACGTTTAGGAACGTTTTTTAAAATAAATTTAAAACTCCGTTTGTGCTGTCTTCGGTCTCACTAGCAACCAGGTCAATGAGGGGCATGAGCCTCTCACATTGCTGATACGTAAGTTTTGGCGACTTTCCTTCAAGAAGGGCACCACGAACAGAAAAAATTGATCCGTAGCTAGACATAAAATTGTCGAAATTATCGACCTCTCCCAGGTCTATATTTTCATATGTACAATGGGTTTCAAATGGAGTTTAGTTTTCTTCAGAATTCCAGGAGGGGTTGCCTGAGGTTTCGTAGGGTAAAATCAAAACAAGACTTAAGTCCAAATTTATATTGATGATAGTTGCCGAAACTTCGAGGATATAAGGGTGAGGCTACGTATGAATAACAATTGCTGACAGGTATCAATATTGGTGGATCAGACAGCACAATTGATACTTAGCAATTTTTACCCAATAACAGAATGCAAAACTGAAAATAAGGAATAAATGACCATTTCGTATGTGGCAAAAAAATCTGTGAGTTAATTTGTATTGGATAATGAGGCCATGTAGAATAAAATAGAGGACAGTACAGTCCTCTAACTAGTCAATAAATCGACAAAAAGCGGTCAATGGAGACCGTTTACCGTTCAAAATATAATATTATTCAACATTTTACGAGGAAAACCTTTTATATATGCGGGTAAAACTTAAAAGGATTGAGGCTATGTTGAGCGAAAAACTATGACACTTTGTTTGCTCTTTATGATAAATTGACAAAACACGACGGGAAGCTGAGATGGATTAGAACAAAAAATATGAAACTTTGCCAGATTTACACTGGAAAACTGTGTAAGAGATTAAAGAATCGAAGTAAAGAATATGAATTTCACTAATCTTTTCAAAATCGTACTGCGCGCGTTGACCTTGGACCAGAAATCATTGAAACAATCAGCGATCAAATGGGCATCAACTGTAGGATTCCCGAAAGCGTCTCAGAGTGTGGAATGATGCGTTTTCTTGTGAGCCCGTGCATTTTGGAGAGAAAGTTTCGGGACATTTTGTGAACCGTTTTTGGGCCACTTCGCCCAAAATATCACGAATCGAGGGCAGAAGGGAAACGTCGTCTTGAATATGGAATCGATGAGAAGGTCGGCGTAATCTACGGTAAAGGGTTAAGGGTAGGACAACCTCATCCCCGAAATTAATTATTTTCTTACGGGGAAGAAACGAGACACAAGCGGATCCAACATTTCGTACAGTTTAGCAGTGTACACATTTACCTACGAACTAAGGAAGAAATCAGTCCAATCGTAGGAATAAAGATGTGCTAATAATTCGGTCGAGCGAGCTGATCGGAAATCGCGGAAGGAGCTATACTTTGGGGAGAACATTTTGTCAGCCTCCTATTCCAACGTTGAAGTAACTATGTCATGATCTGAATCCTCGAGTGGGCCTAGAGATGACACTGAGGAAAGCACGCAGCCTCCACAGAAAGTCAGGTCAAGTATGCTTGATCTTTGGGTGGGTAAATCGACAACCTGAGTCTACATCCCAACATCCACGGCCTCAAGAAAGTCTTCCAACCTTCTGGGGCCTGAAGGCGGAGACCAGAGGACTTCAGGAAGATTGAAGTCATCCGCAACCAACTGAGACTTAAAGCTTATATCGGTCGAAGCATGAAATGCCTGTGAGAGACAATGGTCGAAATCCTCATTGGCGTTGGGTGGCGATAGACACAGCCAATGAGCAAAGAGCAACTTGGAACAAGCAGCTGCCCTCTACCGCGGAAAAATTCGGACGGTCCAGCGGCAGAAATGCAAGTGTTTGCTTAACGTAGATGCAACTGCCCCCCACCACGGTTGTCTTGACGATCATTTCGAATGCAAGTGAAGCCTAGAAGGGAAAGTTCGGAATCAGCTACGGAAGCTGATGCCCCTGTCTCAGCTATTAAAACAGTATCTGGACAATGGACGAACACCAGAGTCTGAAGCAAAGGCATCTTATTTAGTAAGGATTTGGCGCTTAGAACAAAAACTTTAAGGGGAAGGACTGTTTTTGAGGGAGGTGGGCTAGGTCGTCCAGTGCTTCGCTGCCCACGAAACGTACGGCCCGGATGCACCAATCCGGTTCTGCAAAAAATGTTATAGCATGAAAGGATTCTGACGTGGATAAAAAGCGGTAGGATTTAGGAGAGAATTACGGGCAGGGGAAACTGATGACTAGTGTTATCTGGCTCATGCTCCGCTGGAAATCCACGGGCCGGATACTGCCGGATACTTCATGCATCGTGCCCTCACAGAATGCGCGCCATCGACGCTCTTGGCGAAACCTTCTGTATTCGCCATATACTAGTAGTTTGGTCGCATCTCCCTTACCCCATCCTCGGTTGGACTCGGATTAATGTAACCGACCGCATCTGGGTTCCTATCGCCTCGGGACTGATCTCCATGATGCCCTCACTGAATGCGCTCCATCGATGCTCTTGGCGAAGCCTTCTATATTAGCCATCTACTAGTAGTTTGGTCGCATCTCCCTTCCCCCATGTTCGGATGGACTCGGTTGAATGAAACCGACCGCATCTGGGTTCCTATCGCCTCGGGACTGATCTCCATGATGCCCTCACTGAATGCGCTCCATCGATGCTCTTGGCGAAGCCTTCTATATTAGCCATATACTAGTAATCTGGTCGCATCTCCTTTGCCCTATCCTCGGATGGACTCTGATGAATGTAACAGACCGCATCTGGGTTCTTGTCGCCTCGAGACTGGTTGTCATCGTGCCCTTACTGAATGCGCTCCATCGGCGGTCTTGACAAAGCCTTCTGCATTCGCCATATACTAGTTGTCTGGTCGCATCTCCCCCCATGCTCGGATGGACTCGGTTGAATGAAACCGACCGCATCTGGGTTCCTATCGGCTTGAGACTGGTTTTCAATTTCGGCACTTATTTTTCTTATTCAAGGCGATACAGGCCAGTCCTGACCGACCCGCCTATGTACCATTTTATGAAATCCGTCACACAATGCCATATACAGCTGACATTTATTTCGGCAATGTTGATGTCGGACTATATTCCATTTTGTACCGCCACATGCAGGCCAGTCCTCCCTGTTTTTTTCTGATGCTATTTTTCTGAGGGTTTTTTTTCTCCTATTAAATTACTACAATCATTTTTAAATTTTGCTTTGGAGTTTTTTTTTTCACCCCTCGTTTTTTTCATTTTACTTCTGCTTAACGGACTTCTAATCTCAAAAACTATGCATTGCACTTTGTGCAGATTTTGCCTACCTCGTCTAAAATTCGCATGTAAATTTATTTTTACTTGCTTTGATGGGACCCCGACGGGTCTTTAATAAAAATAATTGAATTGAATTGAATTGGAACGGAACTGAGGAGCGGATGAGTTAACTGACCCAGTATTGACATTAGCATGACGAATGCACTGGTAAAACCGTCATGCAGGAAACGTGTTGATGGGTGGGGGACGCATTGCTTCCATTTGAGCAAAAATTCTATTAAAAGGCGGGCATGTCGGCGTATTTGGATTAACCGCCTCGATATGAGGGCTGTGGGGTAGTCGGAAATACGTTACGCTTTGGATCGTTGTGTATGAGGCAGTGTTAGGCGATTGTTGAGAAGAAGATTTCTTAAAGCAATTGGATTTACGCGGTGTTCGGGTGGCTGAATTGGCACTCGGATTCGTCTTTGACTTAGGCACATGCTTAGGCTTGCTAGGGGTCGCTGAGCGAGTCGGTTGAGGCGTGTTTATACCAAGCGTATTGGTGTGTTTAAAGATCTCAGCACCAAGAGTAGTCGAATGCCCTACGGAATTGACTATGCTGTAGTGACGTTTAAGTCCGTTTTGTTTTAATCAGTTACAGTACGCTTTTGACACAATTTTGAATAAGACAAAAAACACGCACGTGCACTTTTACCTGCTGACGACTTTGTGGTTATTTACTAGTTTGTAACTGTTTGGATACTGCTATTTTCGTTTCTCGGATAGCCTACTCGCTGTGCCCAACTAGTGGGTTTGTCTCTTACACTGGTGACCGTGTATCGTTCATAGCTTCTTCTGTTTAATTTCTGTGCAAAATTATTTCCATTCGGATTAATCCTCACTCTAATTTTTATCGATCAGATTATTCATCTAGCTCTTATTTGCTATTCGCTCTGTCTCACCCTTTCATCCATTACGAGCGCTACCCTTCAATCCCACTGTCAACGCGCCAGTCATCTACCCCATTTATCTGACCTCTGACCGACCTCGGCTAATTATGTCCAACGATTCTACCAGCCAGCCGATAGCCGGCATTCAACCTTTGACCTGCCATCCGTGTGGCTCGGTGACATCGCGTTGTGGCTGCGCACTGTAGCGTCCCGTTTCGCCTCCGTTAGATCACACGAGAGGATACGAAATTTCACTGTTGTGGCAGCACTCCCAATGGACATCGCCACCGACCTCCGCGACATCATAGATTGCCCGCCCACAGAAGCCCATTATACTGCCCTAAAGGAGGCTCTCATTTCCCGCATTTCCCTCTCAACGCAAAAACGTCTCCAACGTTTAATTTCTGAGGAGGACCTCTGTGGCAGGAAGCCTACGCAGCTTCTTAGGCGTTTTGAGAAGTTGGCAGACGGACAAAAGCTGGATGCCGCCATGTTCAAGCAACTTTTCCTTCAACGGTTGGCTCCTTCTGTGCAAGCCATCCTTGCGGCTAACATTCCTTCATCGACTGTTCAGATACTCGCGGAGACTGCCAACCGTATACTCGAGTACTACCAGCCTCCTGTTACGGTTAACGTCGCTAGTCGAAGAAAAACTGCCCCACAATAAAGAATGTCGTCAAACGCCTGGATGCCCTCACTCTCGAAGTTTCCAGCTCCGGGTCACTCGTGTCTATAACCCTCGTGGTCCTGCAATTTCTCGCTGACCGAAATCTCCCACTGCAAACCAACCTACAGTTGATGGTTTCTGTTGGTATCATCACAATTATGGTTTTAACGCCCATCGCTGCCACTCTCCGTGCAAGCATAAAACACCCGCGTCAGAAAACTCCCATGTCGACCAGTCAGGGCGACGAACGTGGTCGGCACATCCTCTCTCAGTCGCTTTCTCAACATCTATGACAGGACTCCTTGTCGTAGT
>CACRXP010001025.1:144403-162015 GCA_902702965.1 Spirometra erinaceieuropaei
GAGATTTTTGTATTTATACTGACCACAAGCCTCTTACTTATGCCCTCTCTACTTCTTCTGACAAGTATTCACTCCGCGAGGCCCGCCATCTTGATTTTATTTCTTAGTATACCACCGACATTCGATTTCTTAAAGTCCTTCAGGCGTGAATGCAGTGTCGCAACACTGAAGAAAACTTTTCCCCCCGTCTACCTGTCTTACGGGAATGGTGGTAGGAGGGGTTATACGGGTGGGGCCTCGAAAACGTGCCAAACAGCAGGTAATATAGTGCGCGATAATTAAAAAATTACATTTACGCCAAAATTTGTTTTAATGCATCAAATGAACCTCATATATGACCTTCACGCTGAAAAAGCAGCCTATGAGAAGCCTGGAGAGGACCTAGAACGTCATGCGTTAACGCTATTGGCTGGGTTAGAGCAGAAGCGGTAGTGGCCAGAGGCCTGACCAATGGGCTGGTGGGAGTGCGTGTGTTTTGCGCGCTGGGCGGGAGGAAATTAATGGCGTAGGGTTTGCCGTTTTCTCTGATAAAGGCAACAGCAGAGAGGCATCGGGTGCGCGATAGTAGTTATGGGCAAAGGATGCCATTGCGCCGTTCACGTACGCATACGATTTCCATTGCGGTAGGTCGAGCAGGGGTGGAAAGCGGTTGATTAGGTAAAGCATGTTCGCTAATTATGGTGTGCCTATGAACAGATAGGACAGAAATGCAGTATATAGTATGCTGTATGGGAAGGCATATCGAACCCTAGGTAAGGGTTAGCGGAGAATGTGTAATGTGGGCACTTTAAGAAGATGATCACGCTCTGTCCTAACCTGCCTACACACTGGTTAATGAAGTAACCACCTGATGTAGTAGCATGAATTTTCCGCATTGATTCAATTATATTTCATGGAAAACATGCATAAAAATATGCATTTCTGGCCCATTTGGTACAAAATTACGTCACCTTCCAATTTTACACTCAAATTCGGTTGGAAAAAGTTCCTAATTATGACATTTTTTAATAAGCGTGGAATGCCCATTCATAAAACACCGCGTCTCTGTAGTTGCTGATGCTGCTTGTAAAGTTTGCAATATGGTTCAAATCCACTGCTGAATTCTGTGAACCGCCTATGGTCTCCTCTTAATACCGGAAGGTTTTCCGTACGCGGAAAATATATGGCCCGAGTTTCTGAAGTCTAAATGTAAGTTTAACTGCAGGTCAGGTTCGAAATTATGCGGGAATTGGAAAACTCTTCGAAAACTGAATTAAAGCCTTCCTTTGAGTTTAAAATTTGGAAGATGATGCAATTTTCTATCCGGGAAATAAAAAAATGACTACGTTTATGCACATTTTCCATGAAATATAATTGCATTTTTAACGGTATCGAACATGAATGAGAAAAATTCACGCTACTTAAGTAGTCATTTTCCACAGAGTGTGGGTTTTGCAGGCGGCCAAAAAGAAGTTCCTTCAAAAGCCGACATCCCGTGTTAACTGAATTACTATAGATCAAGATCATTAATTTTGCGACCCTGCCTAAGTGATCTTTTCGAAACGAAGAAGCATTTCAGAATTTCGGTTGACATTTCTTGAGTTAGTCCACCTACTTTAGGTAAAGCTGTAATATTAGTTAAAGCGTAGAACAATCCCATGACATATCGGTTACCTCAGGTGAACCGGTATTTGAACAACCTTCTTTCCGGCCGTCCGAATAAACTGCACCCCGTGTAAACATGACCACTTAATTAGTGTACTTCTTTTATCATTGATTTTGAAACCCTTATAATATTAACTATAATTCATACAAGACATGCATAAGAATATTCATTCTTTTACTCATGGGGCAGAAAATTACATCTACTTCGAATTTTATACCCGGAAGAAGGGTGTAAATCGGCTCAAAAAAACTTCCTTTTCCCGAACAATTTTGATCGCAAGTTGCCAGTGTACTTGCCCGCAGGCCTCCCAAAACTGCACGTCGTACATCTGCCGTGTACGGCATAACTTATATTTTATCCATTATATTAAGGGGATACCAATGGGGATTTATAAAATTTAGCAGTGGATTTTAGGTATATCACAAGTCATATTAGGAAATGCAGAGTTGGGATATTGTATAAACTGGCATGTCATGGTCTTAGTAATCTCATACTTTGAAACTTCTTAAAGGGCTAATTACATCCTTTCTTCCGGTAAGGAATTTGAGGTAGACGGAGACATAACTGTCTTCTAAATAAGTAAAAAATGAGTGTGTTTATGCATGGAGTTTGTGAAATATATTTGCATTCAGTAGGACATCGAAAGTCAATGATAATAATTTGTACTATTGGCATCCTGAAATAACTGAATTATTGTGGGATTATGCCGCACGGTAATGAACGCTGCAAGTCGACCCACGCAAACTTTTTGAATCGAAACAGGATTTCGGAATTCCTGCTAACATTCCACGAGTTTGCACATCCGCCGGACCTCACGCGAAGACAGTTAGGAATGTGAATGGATTATTCAACAGAGAGCCTCTTAATAATAATGCCATTGGTAGATTACGTACACGAAGTCACTAACAAGGCCACCATAGTAAACCGTGCCATTGACAGTAAAACGTTTGCCTAGGTAACACAGTGTGGTCTATTATGAAAGTAAGTCCCGAGTACGGTAAGGAGTATTTCAAAGCATGCATCGCCATTTCTAAGTACTCGACGCACCTACAGGTGTGTACGTTATCGTGTACTCATGCAGGCTGGAACCGGTAGGGAAGGGGAGGAGTGAGCGAACAGATAACATGAGTAAAAGACCCGGAAAACGCAAGTAGTCTGCCTTGCAACTAATTGTCTACAATTATTACTTATATGAGCAGGAAGTCTAAGAAATTCTCTGCGGCTTAGACAACTGCATGAGTTCATTAGATTGGTTATACTACTCGCCTTCATCGTACGGACTGGAAGACCCATACTAAATAAGAGAGCGCTACCTCCGCAGGCAAAGAACTAATAAGTAGTCGACAGTGTCGTAAAAGGAGATAACAAACGAATAGGACGAAGTCTCCTATTAATGTGGTTACTTACGAGTAGTATAGCGGGCCACGATCTACGTATTTTTATCTACCCAATGTCATGAGATGTTTTAATTCCGTGAAATGACCGTCCATAAAACATTATACTCCTGTAGTTAGTAATGTTGCTTGTAAAGTTTACGATATAACTCAAGTTCCCTGCAAGATTTAATGAACCCCTTATGGTTTCCTCTTAATGTATGATATTCCTCACGCAGAAAATATATGATGTGTAGGTTCTGAACCTTGAATGCATGCGTAACCGCAGGTAGGGCTCAAAATAAATCGGGAATTGGAAGATGTTTAGAAAACCAAATTATACCCTTCCTTTGAGTATAAAATTTAAAGAAGACGTAATTTTCTAATGAATGAGTGAAAGAAAGAATAAGTTCATGCGTGCTTCCCATGACATGGAATTTAATTTGCAAGGCGCTCTAAAGTCTACGAAAAAAATCATACTACATAAATAGTCATTTTTTGCGAAAGGCCGGTGTTGCATGCGGCCGGAAAGATGTTCCTTTGAAAGCCAGCGTCCTGCGGTAAATGAATTATTATATGATTAAGGTACGTGATTATTAGATTCGAAACCCTACTTAAGTAATCTTTTCGAAACGAAAACACCTTTCAGAAATCCAGTTAACATTTGTAGACTTAGCACACTGACTCATATCGCTGACCGATAGTACTAAGTATGTCACTGTTACCTTTATCTGCCGAACAGCAGATAGCAGAAGTAATGGTTAAGACTGATACTGCTAGTAGTAAAGGAATGAATTAGCTAGTAATACGCCAACACGAATGACGTGTGGAAGTGCTGGGTTACGTCTGGGCTGCTGCCAGTAGTGGAAACGAGGCTTTACTGCCACCAGTGAACTGCCTGCGTGGAACAAGCCTACTGCAAGTCCTACCGGATTAAAGGCAATGCCGGTACTGCCGCTTCTGTAAAACGTACTGTGCTAGTCCCCACGCGAAAACGTATGTCTGCTGCGTAAACCCCCGTAAAGGTAAAGTTTGTGTACTTGGCCAACAATCGGAGTAATACGGCAAGACAGTTGTTTGCATATGGAAAGGCAGTCCATCCATCGGCAATTTTCGTATACGCAGGTAGTACCGATAACACTAGCACAAGATGTTACGAGCACAATCAGTTTAAGATATGACAATGCAGATCCTGCTATTGTTGGTGCCGTCCTAGCACAAGTACGACGTAGGCTATGTGGACTGCTAAGTCTAGGGCTACCGATAATGCTACCGCGAGTGTGCATTAGGTAGCTTGTGGACCGAAGTTTACGTCGACTAATCATTCTGCAGAACGCCTGATGGCGTTGTGTAATCCCCTTCTACGGCTACGACAACTCTTACTGTCGTCAAAGGTCAACTGTGAATATTGCGAACACTAAACCAACAAGTGGAAAAATAACGGATACTGTTGTCGCGAAGGATAATTTTTCAGATTAAAACTAGAACAACTAGTCATTTTCTTCCTGTGAATACCTTTGCCGATCGCAGGGAAACTGCCTGTTCACTGGTAAGAGAATAATGTGACGTTCGAAATCGAAATATTGAACCCAGAACTAAATTTCAAGTCACACATCCGTCCAAACTAAGTATGTCTAGCGCAACGTGTTTAATTTGCGTCAGCGACATTTCCGCCTAGGTAGTGAGGTTGCGTCGACAGATGGCATGTCCCTATGAATGCCGTCAGTGAATAGCGTACAGTCCTCGCTATCCACTAAGTGCCTGCAGACATGCGGCGGCCACCCCAACCACCCGTATTCTTTGTTCTCGCGGTCGCAAAGCGCTGGCACGAAAAGGCATGGGTAGGTAGGGTCCAAATGCAGACACCCACTCAAGGGTCTTCATGTCCGACCCTGCGTGACCTCGAAGTGTTCGTAATGCTGCGACAACTGTTCCCACAGCCGCACTCGGTGTCGCGTGCCTGCATGCTCCCCTCCCCCACCCCGTCAGACCAGTCATCATGCTCACAGTTTTAAGCTAAACAAAGCCCTCGAGTTTTCTGACTGGCCTGAACTTGCCACTAGGCGAGGGTGGTGTTGGCCTTGGGCGGCGCCTCTTCAACCGGCTGCCGTCGAGACATGACCGCCGGCCCACTATCACATCCGGTAACCTCCCCCCCCCCCCAGCCCTACTACCCTAGGCAATCTGAAATGTATTCACGTGCCCTGTGTTTGTTCATTGTCCGAGTCACATGACACGACGCATGCATGGATAAGCATACACGAGCTGCAAGAACCACCCCTACGACATGGTGTGATGGCGTTTTAGTCGCATTTAACCACAGCATGAATTCTCCTAACTTCCACCTAAACGCACTTTCCCACCTCGGTAAGCCGGTGACCAGCCCTCCGGGTCAACTGGTAAGCCAGCGTACGGCCTTCGGAGATGTTAACCGGGTAAACGGATAAGAAATCACCTCGGGTATGAGTACAGCAAACGGCAAACATAGGTTCTCCGCCTGAATCTAACTGCTGCAGTAAATCTGAAAGGAAACCCAAGAAGTTTACCCAAACTGCACAAGCGCGGTAGAAAAGACAGAGAATAAAGAGCTCCGGTCGGCAAACAGATTGAATGCGGAGAAATTTGCCTTGGTGTCTAGGCAAAATAATTAATTGTTTATGAAGGTAATTCTACCTGGGCACTGACACACACCTATCGCCTGCACTGTCCTATGGGCAAAGCAAAAATTAATAACATTATTTGTAGACCGCGTCCATTCATAAGCAGCATACGGCAACCGTCAGCATCAGTTCCGAGAACCGGTTTGGCCGTAGATAAAACTGGGCACATAAGTAGTCGCAACTTCGTGGTTTGATTGGTGTGGGGCATGATGAAGTAGGATACTAAATTATTTAATTTAACTTCCATAAGCATAAGTTTATGGAAGTAGAACTTAAATGTAAGGAAAGTCAATGACTAAGTCCACTGTCTGTGTCATAGAAGCACTACTATATCTTGAAGAAGGATACGAGATTGCTGAGACAAGAGCTTTATTAGTCTGACGTTTCGGATTCCTGCTCAAACCCCTCGTCAGAGACAAAGCAGATACGGGTGGTTCATGCACAAGGGGCTGCGATATTCATAGTATTCAGTCGTCATGCTACCGCCTACCTATAAATATTCACGGATTGACTTTATAAGACCACCAAATATCGATGTGAAAAGTGCATGCTATTTAAGTAGTCATTTTGCCGAGTGTCGTTCCAGCAGGAGATGGAAAAGGAGTTCATTCAAAAGCCGATATCGTGGCAAGTCCGAAATACTATAAGATTGTGTCGTATGATAATCAGTATTACAAACCCACCTAAGTAATCCTTCCTAATCGAAAACGCATTTCAGAATTTCGGCTTAAAATTTCATAAGATCAGTCACGCACTGTAGTTGTATTAACAGCTGGAGCCGAGGTGACGATGTTTTTCATCAGTAGCTACCGTTGTGCCTATCGTCCGTAGGAACACTTCCATTCTTGTCTGTAAAAGTCTACAGTATTATAATGGAGTGCCGGAGGTATTGACTGCGTTGGCGAAATTGGAAGACCTAGAAGACTATTATCACCGTCGACAAAAGCAGTAATTATTACTGTGGCATTAGATCCAGTTGCCGAATCTGAATAGTATTATTAGTCAATAGGAGCGAATAGACGAGTCCCAGGAAGCAGTCTTGAAGAAGGATACACGATCGCTGGGACAAAAGCTTCATTTGTCTGACGTTTCGGATTCCTGCTCGAACCCATCAACGGAGACAAAAGCGGATACGGGTGGTTCATGCGCAAAGGGCTGCGGTATTCATAGTATGCAGTCGTCATGCTACCGCCTACCTATGAATATTCAGGGCACCCTCCCCCTCCCCTTCATCAGTGATCGTTGCACTTGATGAGCTGGCGATTTGATGGCCGACATCGGCGTCGTTAATTGCTGCAATTTCATCATGTGCGTTGGATGTTGGTGTGATAATGGCTCGACCATCTGACCCACCGACCCTGAGGTTCACATGTGCGCTCCCCGCGTGCCTAATTATTCCGCCTAGGCGAAGTCTCAGCAACGAGTACGGAAAGGAAAGGTCATTGCACTTGTTAATGGAATGGGGAACCAGTAAACAATGACTCAAGGAGCTCCCGGTGCAGGCGGTTGTCACCGCTTGCAAGAATTTCGGCCTCGTCGAATTTGAAGGTGTGGCTGGATCTCGTCGAATGAGCCGCAACTTCAGAGCTGGCGTCATTTCTCCGCACCGTCACAGCGTGTTGGACCATTCTCGTTCGAAGCTGTCTTCCAGTTTCTCCGACGTAGTTGCTTCGTCCGCAACTGCACCAGATCCGATAACCGACTACACACGTTCTTGCCGTGGCAACGGGTCTTTCGGTTTCATTACCTGACGCCTGTTGGTTGCCTCCGGCCTGTGTGCAACTCCAAACCCAAGTGGTGTGAGAAGGCAGACGACAGCCCCCTAAACGTTCTTGACATACGGAAGCGCTCATTAAAATTTAGTGTCCCCTCGGTTAGGCCTTTTGTCCCTTTTGCGTATGCATAGGTTGACAAAGTTGCACATGTCGTCATTGGCTTTGAGGTTCCGTCGGGGATATTGTGGGTCGGCAATCCTGTCTTCCGGCTCACTAAAGTGCCTTTTCACACGCCGATCGGGCGTCGTTACACAGCTGGGTTTGTGGCTGATTGTGTGGTTGCTATTGAAGTTCGGTACTTGCATTACATTTGTCGCTTTCCTGAGCACTTTGATTTTTAGTCCAGTACAATCTTTGCGGCATACGATGACATCCAGGAAGGCCAGGGTGTTGTCCTCTTCCTCCTCCTACGACGTCTGCTGGAAGACTTCGGGTAGAATTAATACTACAAATACTACTAATGGAATCAATAATCCGTCCGGCAATATTACTGCCATCAATGAGGCGGCCTGTACAAAGACATTTCCTAGAACTGCAACAGTCAATAGTTCTATATCTACGGCTGTCGGTATTGCACTGTGGGCAGTGGCACTGTAAGCAGAATTGTCAATATCTCTGCAGGTAATAGAACTGTAGAACGGCGACTGTATTGTTATGGGTACTGCCATCACAAGCAACAGTACAACCCTTCTATAAAATATGGCAGTCAACGAAAACTGAAATGATTACCGCTGCGGCAACTGCTGGCTGCTGCTATTGCTACGGCAAATGGTTTAGGCTGTCGTGCAAGTCAATACGATTAATAGGAATGTCAGTATGACTACTCGGTCAGATGCCTGTATTTAAACTGCATACGGTAACTAACAATAATAAGCTTAGTGCTAGTACTACTACGGCTACCATTTCCTCAAGGCGTCGCAACTAGTAGTACATTAGGTGAGTTAACTCATAAAATGTCAACCGAGATTCCAAAATGCGTATTCGTTTCGGAAAGCATAATTAAGCAGGGTCGTACTATTAATCATAGTGCAGCGTAATTCTGTAATTATTCAGTTACCTCAGGAAGCCGGCCTTTGAACAAACTCTTTATCGACTGCATGCAAAACTGCACTGAGTAAGAAATGACTGTACGTGTAGCATTAACGTTTTTCATCCATTTTTGATGTGCATGTACCAAAGGGGCTTGTAAAGGTAACTGTATGCATCAAATCCACGATTACATTTTATGAACCCCTTATGGTGTCCTCTTAATACTGTAGAGAAATTATGGTTTTTTTCGTACGCGGTGAAATATACGGCTTGTAGTCCGGAAACTCTGTATGCAAATGTAACGGTATGTCGGGTTCAAAACTAATCGGGAATTGGAAAAAGGTTTTGAAAACCAAATTATACCCTTCTTTCGAGCACGAAATTGAAAGAAGACGCAATGTTGTACCAAAAGGGCAAAAGAATGAGTATTTTAACATATGTTTCCATGAAGTGTAATTGAACTTTTGAGGGCATCAAAGATCAGTGAGAAAAATGCGTGCAATCTAAGCAGTCATTTTTACTGAGGATAGTTTTTGCATGCAGCCGTAAAGAAGTTCGTTCAAAGGCCTGCGTCCGGGAGTAACTGAATTAATATAGAATTACTTTGCATGATGATGAAGCTTATAACCCTACTTAATTAATCTGCTCGACACGAAAGCGCATGTCGGAATTTCGTTTGACCCACCAACTGTAATTCTGATGGTAAGGCTACTACTACGGGTAGTTCGACGACTACCGTCACTGAAATAAGAGCTGTTTCTGATGCTATGGCATATGTTTCTCGTAGAAGAAGTACGGAATGCAAGTGGACCTGCCCCAACTGAAGTCCATAGAACTACATTACTACAAGGATGGAAACCGCAGTTGGTATCGGGAAGATGCCTAGCCCCAGGCGGCTACTATACCGACTATTGCGTCCAATTCTACGGTGTAGTTGTATTACCTCCACCTGT
Organism: Spirometra erinaceieuropaei; assembly: GCA_902702965.1. Taxonomy (NCBI): domain Eukaryota; kingdom Metazoa; phylum Platyhelminthes; class Cestoda; order Diphyllobothriidea; family Diphyllobothriidae; genus Spirometra; species Spirometra erinaceieuropaei. The sequence continues at coordinate 153,839 of CACRXP010001025.1, forward strand.
AGAATAATTACGTTCGCTATATTTACTACTTTTTATACTACACCTGCATTTATTACTGATACCGAGAGAACGTCTACGTCTTCGAAATCGTCTTCCATGGCTTATACCCATGCTTCCGCTGCTAGTACAACCATTTCTGTCAAAACCATTACTATTAATGCTGCTGCTACTGCTACTATAACGACGACGACTACTACTAATACTACTGCCAGCACGATTACTGCGAGTACTATTGCACTAACGGGCAGCATAATTGTCATTATTAGCACCACCACTATTCTAATGGCTACTGCGACATATGGTAATGCTAAGACCGCAACACTACATTCGCGACACCGAGATTGAAGTCAATCGACGCGCGTACCACTCTCAACAGTAGTAAGGCGGTAAGAAATTTCGGTACCGCTGGCATCACTACCACTACCCCATCGGTAGATGCAAGATCTGCGCAGCGGATACTACCTGAAAGACTGTTACTGCCAATGGATTTGCAACTAACACTACCGCTGGTAGCAGTGCCACTGTTAGTGAAAAGACATACTGCGGATGCTGGCAATGCTTCTAAAAATAATGAGGTTAGGAAATCAGGAACCGCTACGTAGACGACAACTACTACTATTACGAAAGCCGCCGCCGTCAATACTAGGAGGTTTAGTAGCGGATGTGGTAGGAATATGAAAACTTCCACAGATATAACTACTGTTGCTCAACCCTTCTGCAGGCACAACTACAACAACTTAGTAAACTACAACATCTACTGCCGGTACAACCACTAAAATCACCAATAGTGTTACTACCACTAACAGAACCTCTACTTCAATTACTAATAACGATGCTCCTGGTACTATTAGTAATGCCACTGATATTACTACTATTATAACGAGTACAACGGAAATGCTACATATCTAAATACTAACTTGGCGGCAGCCAATAGTACGGAAAATATTCTAAATTCTACTATTTTAGGATGCGCGCGACAGAAGTAATTACCGGTACTAGTAGGTCACCAACTAACAGAATAACCTCAATAAGTCTGCTGAAATAAGGCTAGCTAATGGGACTACTGCCGGTGTCCGAAGAAATGCTACTGCAGGCAGTAGATCGAATGCACTCCGGGGAAAACCAATCATAGAACTTCTGCTATGGGTGAATGGCAGTAGTGATTCTGCTATTAATATTACTAATACTACTACTACTACTACTACTACTACTACTACTACTACAGCTACGACTACAACTACAACAACTACCACAACTACTAATACTAATAAAAAAAATAATACCACAACTACTAATAACAATACTACCGCAAATACTACTAATACTACCACCACCACTACTACTGCTAATACTACCAATTCGACTATTACTAATACTACAACAACCACTACTACTAATAATACCACTACTACTATCACCACTACTACTACATCTAATACCACTATTATTACCAACACTACTACTAGCATCACTACTGATACTACCACTACTACTACTACTACCAGCACCAATAATGCTGCTACTAATACCACTACTACTACTACTACTACTACTACTACTACTACTACTACTACTACTACTACTACTACTACTACTACTACTACTACTACTATAATACTACTGCTACTGCGGCTGCCACTACCACTATTACTAATATTAATTCCCCTATTACTACTACTATTACTACCACTACTACTACTCGCAATCCTACTACTACTACAACTACTACTTATACATATGCTACTGCTACTAATACATCTAAAACCACTGCTGCCACGTCCACTACTACTACAACCAACACCACTAATACTAATAATACTACTACCAGCACCACTACCACTGCTAATACTAACAATACTACCACTACTACTACTAATACTAATACTACAACTACTAATACTACTACTGCTACTTCTTATACTACTACTTCTAACACCGCTACAACTACTGCTGCCGCCACCACGATATTACTACAAATAACACTACAAATACAACTACTACTACTACTACTAATGCTACAACTACTACAACAACAACTAACAGCAACAATGGTAATACTACTACTAATACTACTACTACTACTAATTCTACTACTAAAGCTACTACTACTACTACTACTACTACTAAAATTACTACTAGCAGCATCACTACTACTGCTAATACTAACAATAATAATACTGCCATCACTACTACTTCTACTACTACTACCACCGCTACTACTAATACTAGTAATATTACTAATGCTACTGCTACTACTACGATGTCCTCCATACTGCTACTACTACTACTACTACCACCAATACTACTTCCACTGCTTCTTAAACTACTACTACTACTACTACTATTACTACCACTATTAATACCATGAATACTACTAGGACTTCTACTGCTACTACTAACACTACTAATGCCATTACTACCACTATTACTAATATTACAACTATGTCTAAAATTACGACTTCTACTGCTACTAATACTTCCAGTACTACTACCATTACTACCACTACTACTAATACTACTACTACTACTACTGATACCACCACCACCATACTACTACCACTACTACAACTACCACTACTACTAACACTACTAATTCCGCCGCTACTACTACTGCTGTTACCACCACTACTTCTACTTCCACCACCACCACTGCTACTACTACTACCTCTAATAATACTACTACTACTACCGCTACTAACACTACTACAACTACTACTAGTACTAGTACTACTACTACTACTACTACTACTACTTCTACTACTACTACTACTACTACTACTAACTATACTACAACTGCTACTAATACTGCTACCACTACTTCTACTCCTAGTATTAATTCTGCTTCTTCTACTACTACTACTACTACTACTAAAAGCACCACTTCTTCTACTAACACCACCAATACGACTAATACTTACACTATAAATATTACTACTTTTACTACTGCTGCTATTACTACTACTACTACAAATACTACTACTACTTCTACTACTACTACTACTACTACTACCACTACTACTACTAGTTCTTCTATTGCTTCAACTGCTGGAAATACTGCTACCCCTGCTAATAATTCCACTACGCTGATGCCACCACGACTACCACCATTAATAATGGAACTACTACTATTTGTAATACTTCGACTAAGACTAATACTACTACTACTACTGCTACCACTACTACTACTACTACTAATTCTTCTACTACTACTACAACTACTACTACTAGTAAAACTACTACTACTACTGCTACTGCTCTCACAACATCTACACTTAATACTTCTACTAATGCTACTGTTAATTTTACTGCCAATACTATTAATACTGCCATTACTATTGCTGCTCTCACTACTGATATTACTACTGCTCATATTACTACTACCACTAATGATACTACTACTACTTATAATTATACTACTGCTAACTATACATCTTCAACTACTGATGCCACGTTCGATTTTACTACAACCACCACCACTAATAATACTAATAATACTACTACTACTACTAATGCTACTACCACCGCTACTACTGCTGCTGCCACCACCACCGTAATACTGCAACTACTACTTCTACCACTAATACTACTGCTACTAGCACTACTACTATTACTAGTACTACTTCAACTACTACTACCACTACTAATACTACTGCTGCTACTACTACTACTACTACTGCTACTACTACTACTGCTACTATTACTACTGCTACTACTACTGCTACTACTATTACTACTGCTACTAATAAAATACGGCTACTTCTACCTATAATACTACTATTAATACCAATATTACTACTATTAATACTGCTCCTTTTGTACTACAACTACTACTACTACTAATACTACTACTAGTACTACTACTACTACAACTAATACCAGCACCACAACTACTGCTACTTCTACCACTAATACTACTACTACCACTACTAATTTTAGTACTAATACTACTAATACAACTACTTCTGCTACATCTGCCACTACTTCTACTAGTATTGCTACCACGAACACTACTACTAATTCTAGTACTACTTTTAATACTACTGCTACCACCGCTACTACTACGAATGCCACCACCAACATACTACTACCACTACTTCGAGTACCATTACTACTATAACTACTAATACTACTACCACTACTAACACTAAAATTACTACTAATACTACTACTATTACTGCTGCTACTACTACTACCACTAATACTACTACTACTACTACTAATACCAGCAGCACAACTTCTGCTACTTCTACCACTAATACTACTACTACCACTTCTAATTCTAGTACTACTATTACAACTACTTCTACTACATCTGCCACTACTTCTACTAGTATTACTACCACGAACACTACTACTAATTCTAATACTACTATTAATACTACTGCTATCACCGCTACTACTACGAATGCCACCACCACCAACATACTACTACCACTGCTTCCACTACCAGTACTACTATAACTACTAATACTACTTCCACTACTAACACCAAAATTACTACTAATACTACTACTACTACTGCTACTACTACTACTACCAACACCACTACTACTACTACTACTACCACCACCACTACTACTATTACCACTATTACTACTTTATTACTGGTGCTTTTGCTGCTACTACTGCTACTTCTACTACTACTACTACTACTACTACTACTACTACTACTACTAGTACTACTACTACTACGACTAACACTACTACTACTACTACAACTTCTACTTCTACTACTGCTTATACTACTATTAACACTACTAATACTTCTGCTACTACTGCTACTACTAATTCTACTACTAGTATTATTTCTGCTACTACTACTAATGCCACCGCCACTACTACTACTACTACTACTACTACTACTACTACTACTACCGACACCACTACTACTACTACTACCACTATTACTTTTATTACTGCTGCTATTATTGCTACTACTATTACTACTACTACTTCTACTACTACTACTACTACTACTACTACTACTACTACTAATGCTATTACTACTTTTACCCCTGCTACTAATGCCACTACGCTGATGCCACCACACCTACCACTTTATTTAATGGTACTACTACTGATTATTATACTTCGACTAAGTCTACCACCTCTACTACTACTACTACTACTACTACTTCTACTACGACTACTACTACTACTACTCCGAATACTGCTACTAATAGAAATACTACCACTACTACTCCTAATACTATTACTACTACCGCTGATACTACTACTACTGATACTACTACTACTACTACCTCTACTACTACTCCTAATTCTACTACTACTACTATTGCTATTACTACTTCTACCCCTGCTGCTAATGGCTCTACTCTGATGACACCCCAACTACCACTTTTTATTAATGTTACTTCTACTTATTTTAATACTGCGACTAAGTCTACTACCTCTACTACTACTACTACTACTACTACTACTACTACTACTACTACTTCTACCACTACTACTACTATTACTACTACTTCTACTACGACTACTACCTATATTGCTACTCCTATGTCTACTACTACTACTTCTACTACTACTACGACTACTACTACTCCGAATTCTGCTACTACAACTACTACTACAACTGATACTACCGCCACTACTACTACTGCTGCTACTACTACTACTATTACTACTACTACTACAACTACTACTGACACTACTCCTAATTCTTCTACTACTACTACAACTACTATTACTACTACTACTACTACTAACTCTACTCCTAATACTACTACGACTACTACTACTACTACCTCTACTACTACTACTACTACCTCTACTACTACTCCTAATTCTACTACTACTACTACTACTACTACTACTACTACTACTACTACTACTACTACTACCACTACTACTACTACTACTACTCCGAATACTGCTGCTGCTTCTACTACTACTACTACTAATAATACTACCACTTCTAGTCCTAATGCTACTACTACTACTACCGCTACAACTTCTACTACTACTACTACTACTACTACTACTACTACTACTACTACTTCTACTACTTCTACTACTTCTACGAATACTACTACTGACATGACCACTACTACATTACTAACTGTTATGGTATAGGTAACACTGACCGAATTACTGCTAGTACCATTAACGTCAATGACTGTGCAACTGTTAACAATGCGCTTAATTCGGACAACAGAAAGTTTCTAACAATATCGTAAATAGACACGTAGTGGGGCAGCCACCTTTGCAACGAATAATACTAATAGAAATTACTGTGAGTGACCGATTTACTCGTTGGCCCATTGCAACTCCCATACCTAACATAACTGCAGATTCCGTTGCTCATTCTTTTTGGAACACTGGATCTCTCATTATGGCGTCCCCCCAACTATTACCACCGATCGAGTTCAACGATTCGAATCTAGACTTTTTAACAGCCTTGCCAACCTCCTCGGATGTTCTCGCATACGCACGACAGCATACCACCCCTCATCCAACGGCTTAGTCGAACGTCCCCATCGGCACCTCAAAGCCTCGCTCTGAGCTCATGACAACCCATCTCATTGGAGCGAGCATCTGCCTCTGGTCATGCTCGGTATCCGTACTGCACTCAAGCCGGACTACGAGCGTTCCTCTGCCGAAATCGTCTACAGTACTACCTTACGGATTCCAGGCGATTTTTTTCGGGCACTCTCAAAGCTCAGCCGACTTGGATCCCAACGATTATGTGCATAGATGGCGCCAGGCTAAAACTCGTCTTCGAGCCACTTCTCCACGTGCTCCAACAAGTAAGTCGTACATCGACCCGTACTTACTAACATGTTCTTTTGCAGTTGTTCTCTTTCAACTTCCCCAACAGAACAACCTCCACTCGGCACATTGCCACATGCAATTTCCCAGCCCCCACTTACGCCCAATAATCCTGCGTTTTCCTTTATCCTACATACTGCTCCCCTTACACGCAGTGGTCATCATGTCCGTTTTCCCGAACGTTGCCAACTTGTACAATACGCATAACACTCCGTCTATAAACAATAACTGATTTTTGAACTCCGTTCCCTTAGGAGGTGGAGTATTGTAGTGACATTTAACTCCATTTCGGTTTGCTCAGTTATAATAGGCAATTAGAAGAATTAGAATTAAGCACAAAGTCGTCAGCAGGGTAAACTGCGCGTGCGTGTTCTTTGTCTTAGTCAAAGTTGTGTCAAAGCGTATTGTAACTGATTAAAACAAAACGGACTTAAATGTCACTACAATACTCCCCCTCCTAGGAGAACGGAGTTCAAAAAAATTATTGTTAATAGAAGGAAAATGTGGGAGTGTTATGGATATTGTACAAGTTGGTAACGGTCGGGAAAACGGACATGACGACCGCTGCGCGTAAGGGGACGATTCTGAGGGATAAGGGAAGACGCGGGGTTATTGGGCGTAAATGGAGTCTGGGAAATAGCAAGTAGCAATGTGCCAAGTGGAGGTTGTTCAGTTGGAGAAGGTGGAAGAGGCCTGGTATAGGCCGCCTTCAAGCGATCGATTGAGACCACGTCGGTGCGGCCTCGACGGTCAATTGTAAAATGCTTGTCCTTGCGAGATAATACTCGAAATGGGCCGTCATAGGGCTGCTGTAGTGGCCGGCGAACGCCATCTACGTTAGTTATTGTTTATAGACGGAGTGTTATGCGTATTGTACAAGTTGGCAACGTTCGGGAAAACGGACATGATGACCACTGCGTGTAAGGGGAGCAGTATGTAGGATAAAGGAAAACGCAGGATTATTGGGCGTAAGTGGGGGCTGGGAAATTGCATGTGGCAATGTGCCGAGTGGAGGTTGTTCTGTTGGGGAAGTTGAAAGAGAACAACTGCAAAAGAACATGTTAGTAAGTACGGGTCGATGTACGACTTACTAGGTCAAGCCGCTGGTTTTAAATTTGAAGATAAGGGGAGGATATTATTTTTAGTGGTTTTTCTGTGAGATCTAACGATTTAAGTACCCGTTTTTTTTGGTTGAATTTCCTTAAATACAGGCCTTTTCTCTAAGAACTGCCCGCTGCCATCCCCTTTCGAGTTTTGCTAGTCTACGCCCGCTGTTCACTAATTGCACTTTGCAATTCTCATTTTGTGCATCCGATTTCTCTCTAACTGTTGTAATTTATTTTTACATCGTTAGCCCCTAGCTGAAATTCAGTCAACTTGTCTGC